>NNCF01132511.1:81344-100047 GCA_002313205.1 Laupala kohalensis | reverse complement strand
ATATATATATATATATATGTATTAGAACTATAATAAAATAAAACAAATCCCTCACCAATGTTATTAAAATCCTCAGTTTCATTATCTAGGGGAAATACCACTTGAAGTACATCCTTACTTTCGTTGTTGAGAAGCTCGTCATACGGATCCCATTCTGTACGTAGCAAGTCGATTTCCTCTTTGTCATCAGTATCCCCTAACAAATCGACTTTGTATCATCCATAGCATTAGAAATACCACACTTTTCGACTTCACAGGTCGTTGAGAGTTTAGGAGTTGTCTTATTGGACAAATATATGGTAATACTACATAACTTTGACGAAAATGAATATCTCGTCCTATTTGAAAGTTGTCTTATCTGCAAAAAATACGGTAGTTCGAAGAAGTACAAGATGTATGATATCACGTTCATTGGATTATTATAAGTACTAGGCGTGTTCTTCATGCATACTCTTAAATTATGTCTATCAAAATAAATTAACTCAACATTTATACTGCAGTAATTTTTTATTGGTTCGGTGAAAGGGTTTTCGAGGTGTTCATCATCTGGTTAAAACAGTACAATAAGTAATATACGATAAAACCATAGTTAAAAAAATAACAGTAATTAGAATTATATAAAATGAATGATTTATTGAATGTTGAAAGAAAATTTCAAAACTGACCAACGAATTTCTTAATATACAATTAATTTAAACATATTTAAAAAAGATTTATTTCTCTTATTTAAACATATTTAAATAAGAGAAATAAATTATAATGTAATATATACAAGTTTTGCCATAGAAATAAAGATTAAAATAAAATTCAATTATCTACAATACTAAAAACGCATATAATTTAACGTAATGCCTTGGAATGTCTTCTCAACATGTCTCCGCCTGAAACAAAAGAAAAAGGCGAAGCGACAGAATCACGGTTCATTTGAAGCAGACGTTTCAGCGCATATAACTCTTTC
Organism: Laupala kohalensis; assembly: GCA_002313205.1. Lineage (NCBI taxonomy): Eukaryota > Metazoa > Arthropoda > Insecta > Orthoptera > Trigonidiidae > Laupala > Laupala kohalensis. The sequence continues at coordinate 99,089 of NNCF01132511.1, read as the reverse complement.
TCTCATGTCCCTCACATAGCTTAGGAACTGACCCAGGGACTGCACTACAGATACTCTATTGTCCCTCATTATCGCAATGGCTAAATCTACGTTAATGTGATAATTGTGGAATGCACCAACTTCGATAAAAGTTCGTTTTTGATCTGTTTTCGGGCATGTTAGTAAAATGTGAATCCAATCTTCATTTTGTTCTCCGCAAAGTGGGCAAATAGAGTATCGGTCCCCCCTCAGTTTTCTTAATTTCCACCCTCCTACGCGAAACCATCCAAAACCCGATCGTTCTTTTGATTTGAGACAGTCAGTGTATGGTTTTCTGCCCCATTGTCCAGCTACTAAGGTTTGCACGATAAGTGATCTCTTTTCCAGTCTGTTAGTTTCTATTTCACGACGGTATAAGTCTTGGAATTTTCTCTTAATATCTTTTAGATCGTTTAACAACGGACTATTCTGACTCACACAAGTGATTCCTGCATTATGAATTAAATTTTTAATTTGCATTTCCCATTTTCCTTCTGTATTACAATGGCAAGACTGAGTTACAAGTGGGATCCTGGTGCCTGCCCTTATCGAAAGCCAATATTTATTTGATCTTAATTGGAGAGTTAGTTCAATGGGAAGCAACCCAAATTTTCATCAAATGCCACTGTTTGCTGTGCATTAAGCAATGCCTGATACCATTTTAAGATATTTTGTTTGAAGTGAGTTTAAAATATTTATGCCCCGCACCCCATATTTCCGCTCCGTACGCTATTTCCAGGATGAGAAGAGATTGAAACATTTTATCCATACGTCTTGGTGCAATTCCAGGAATTGTAATTTTTGATTTTGTTATTGTACTTAAAATGTATTTGCCTTTTCGTCGAGCTTTCTCCTTATGTCTCGTCCAAGTTACGTTCATGCAGATGGTCACTCAAAAATATATATTTTCTTTAACGTTTTCTAGCGTTTCTCGTTTATATGACCAAATTTCATTCTTACTGTACACCCACCCATATTTAAATGTCATGGTTTTTTTCTTATTAACGTTAACTTTTAGTTTTGTTTCTTCGCAGAAAATTTCTAATTCATCTAAACTTCTTTGTAAACCTGCTTGTGTTTCTGAGGAAATAATCATGTCGTCGGCAAAAAGGAGTACTGGTATTGAGATATTTTCATCTCCGATCCTGGGTGCATCTGCATCTACCGTGGCTAGTCTATCTACGTGCCCATCTATGAATAGTATAAAGAGAAGCGGGAAAAGTACGCAACCTTGCTTTACACCTCTATCCACAGAGAATGTATCTGTTACACAAGCTAATTCTAATCTCACGCATTACATGTCTGATTTATACATCCCTTGAAGCATTTTTAGGAATTTTGTGGAGATTCTTTTACTTTCTAGAATATACCAAAGTATTTCCCTATTAACGGTATCGAATGCTTTTTCAAAATCCACAAAAGCACAAAATAGCTTACCTCTTTTCATGGAAGTTGCCTTTTCCGTCATTGTGGTAGTTATAAAAATGTTGTCTACTGTACTATACTGATTTCTGAATCCTGCTTGCAATGCTGTCACTTTCCCTTCTTTTTCTATCCATTTATTTCACCTTACATGAAGAATATTGCAGAAAAATAGATATTGCATTAATTAAAGAAATACCTCTATAGTTATTAGGATCGTTAACGTCACCTTTGTTTTTATAAATTGGACAAATTATTGATGTAATCCAAATTTCAGGAAACGTGGAAGTGTCGTATAAAGAATTGAGCAAATCCACGAGAATCGGGGCAATACTAGAATTTATTTCCTTTAAAAATTCCACTGGAATACCATCAGAACCTGTTGCTTTGCCAGACTTCAAATTCCGTACCACATATTTTATTTCTTCAATATTTATTTCACGGTCTAAACCTGTCACTATTATTTGGTGTTTGATTACGTGGCCCGTCCGTTGTATACACTGATTCTGGAAAAGAAGTTGAGCGTAGTGCATTTCCCAACTTTTCGCCTCTATACTGGTCGTGCAAACTATATCTACATCGTAATTTATTTATAGTATCCCAAATATTTGTAAAATTTTTACTGTGAATAATGCTTGCAATTCTTTCCGCTTCCGAATTCTGCCATTGTTGCTTAGCTGTGTTAATTATTTTTATATTTTTTTCTCAAGTGTACGTATTTTTGTCGTAAGCTTTCTCCTCTCCACCAAATGTAGAATTTTAATGCATTTTCAGCATTGTTTTGCCTATCTACAGTCCATGTTGAACCAAACCGCTTCTCGAGTGTTGTGTTTTTTCTGTGTGTGTACTCGCATGTGTGAACCCGCTTTCTGTAGAGTGTTTCGTAAAGATTTTGTCGCGGCATTAAGCTATCTGAACTGCAACTTATTTAGAATATCTGCGTGCAAGTTTCCGCGATTCCTTTCAAATTCTAGCCTTTTTTCATGGTTCCATTTAAATTGTTTAATTTTTGACAATCTCTTTGACTGCTGTAGTACTTGTAAACTATTTTTATATTTTAAGGTTAAACAATGTGACGGGATTCTATTCTTTGACCTATACTAAATTTATCTATCCACCGTATAGTTTTAAGACACGCCAAACCATAATCAATTACGCTCTCTCCATTTCTATTAATATACGTGAAATTGCTGCATGCGTCATCCCCATAAGAACCATTCAAAATATCTAAATTATGTAAATAGCATAGCTCTAGTAATTCGCTTCCCATTGCTCACTTTATCTCTGCTTTTTATAATTATATTATTATTATTAGCAGGAAAATTTTCGTTCACAGGCGTGTCTGGTATTCCGTCACCTATTCTTGAATTAAAATCTCTCATTAATAAAAGTCCTGCATTGAGATTCCTATATTTCAGCGTATTTAATATATGGTCTAACTCTTCATAAAAGGAACTGTTATGGTACACGGATCTTTGTGGGTGTCTATAAATAATTAAAATTAATATCTCCATACCCGTGCATTCTAGTTTAACGCATATGGAATTCTGAAAATTTATATTTATTTCTCGGAAACTATAATTCGTTGAATTTTTGCAATAAATTATGGCTCCACCTGGGTTTCTTCCACGTGATCCTTTTCTTTTTAAATGTTTTGTAAAATAAGTATATCCATTTAAATTAACCGAGTCTCCGTCATTACACCACGTTTCAAGTAATCCAATTACAGAGAATTTTTCAAGGAACTCACGAAAATTTCTCGAGTCAGTTTCCTTTTATATATGTATATGTATGTATTTATATATAAAAATGAATACTTTCACCTGAATTGTACGAGCTGCTTTTACTGGTTAAGTATGAGGAAATATTATTCCTGAGACTTACCTAGAGAGTTAGAGTTCAGTTACAATTTGATCACACAGCGTGCATTACCCAGTAAATGGTAAAATTTTACATTAAGCATATTTAAATAGCGACATCTTTGTCAAAGTAAGTAAAATTTAAAGATATTTTTAAGTTGTCTTATGATAATAAATTGAACAAAGGTTACCTTCAGTGTCCTCACTCTTATCAACTTGATATTTCATATAAATAGGGTAAGAGTGGGGAAACTCCAGCTCAAAGGTAAAATGAATAATCACTTCTATATTATAAAATATTCATTCCCATTTTGATGCGCATCTAAAGCAAACGCTCATCTATCTTCGCTCAGTAAGCAGCAAACACTTAAGAGAACGGGTGCATCACGTTGAGTGCGAGAAGCGAAGATTGAATAAGTGAGATAAATGGCTTGCCAATTATCATAACTATTCATTTGGCAAATTTTAGCATAGTAACGTTTCTGAAGCAAGTTTAAGAGGCTTCCTACATTGAGTATATTAAGGGTTTTCTTTGTTTATAAGACCTTTAAAATCATCACGTACGACGAAGCGAATAGGGTAAAGTGGATAGAATATTCACTTTACCCATCCATTGGAAGAATAGTACCAAATTTAATAAAATATTCTTAAAAGGTTAAACTAATTTGAGAAATTCAACGATATTTTGGGCATATTGTAAGTAAAAGATGAAGAAGATGGAAATTCTTGTGAAAAATTAAATTCCATATATTCCACTATTATAAATGGTATCACAACGAATATTTTAATATAGTGAACCATTAATTTTATTGGGTAAATATTTCACACAAAATTTATTCACTTTTATTATTGTTATTTGAGATTCTTACGTTAGTTATGAGTTATTTAGTTATATTACGTAATCGTGCTTGTCGAAATACTTGGGTGACCGTCATGAAAACCGCGATGAATCAACCCCACCAGGATCTAGTGTTAGTATCGAGCAAATACCTTGTCTAAGTGGTTTAGGTGACTTCGAACCCAGGACTTTTGATTTGGTCAATTACGGTTATGGTTGCTGCCATTTCTCGGTGGTTGTTCTTTCTACCCGGGTTCTGTATCCACTTGGCACGGTGATCTGAGCAGAGGAGAAACTGGATACTCTCACAATGTCTTCATGTCGAATTAACAGCTTCTGAAAACACTGGTATTTGAGGGAAATGCCAATACTAATTTCGTAAATAAATGTAATACTAATATGATATATTTCCATCCCATAGCTTTTTTNACAGCTTCTGAAAACACTGGTATTTGAGGGAAATGCCAATACTCATTTCGTAAATAAATGTAATACTAAAATGATATATTTCCATCCCATAGCTTTTTTGTAATAACCAGGTATAGTATAGTTTATTTTTAGCAAATTATTCTCGCAAATTCATACGGTTGTATATTATAATTTCAAACATATAATAAATTACCGAAAAATTACGAAAGAAATGAACTTAGATGGATAATAATTCATTATTGATTCAGAAAAGTTACCCTTAATACCCTTTTCTTCTACAGCATCATTCTAAACTCCTAGCATATAATTTATTCAGCACCTACCCTTTTGATTTGTCTTATTACCCTTGGTTGTTGTCTCCATTGTGTATGATCCGCGATGTAAATACATTGTTGGGAAATTTAAAAGACATCCCTGTGTTGCATGAACAGTCCATATTTTTATTTCTTCGCATAGTGAACTTTTGAAAACCAACGAGAAGCTTTGACATTCACCTCCAGCATTGAAGTGAGAATTTCTGGAGGGAAGTGAGGTGGTGTACTGATTTTCATGAAAATAATTAACTTTGTATATCTTTGCTTTATACCCTGAAGATTGAATATATTCTAAACGTCCCTAGAAACATTTGTTTATGTTTATGACACTGGCATAATATGGAGGGTTGTTCCATATTTATTTGTCACTGTATTATGATTCGTCAATTTTATTTACCTAATATTCAAGGAAAATTCTTAACAGTTTTCAAAAACATTCAAAAATAAAATTCTATTAAAAATATATTGTATTAAAGAAATATTGTTCAAGTGAATTAATTGTTCGTTGATATGATATATGAATAGATGTTCATCAAAATCAGTTTCTTATTTTCAGAGCTTCCTCATCTCCCTCATCTACGATCGTTTAGCGAAACGTGTGTCCAGTTGCCGACTCATTTGCCACCTGACCAAGATGGATCTCTCCCTTAGCAGACGTCCTCACTACGTCCTACGTCCTCGCAGTGCACCTACCCAAGACTTCCCCGCTGTGCGTCGATGCGTTTCCTTCCATAGCAGACGTCCTCATTACGTCCTACGACCTCGCAGTGCACCTACTCATGACTTCCCCGCTGTGCTTCGATGCGGTTCCCGCGGGGCAACCACTGTGCACCCCGTCGCTATGCTATGCATCCCTTTAACCCGTCCCCTCACTCTGGCGAGGAGACCGCAAACCCCCTTGCATTGCCGAAGGCCAAGAGCGAGAAGCACCGCTGCAGGCTCACTGTCACTCCATCTGCACCTCAGAACGGTTCCATCTGCACCCTATGGCTTCTGGCGACGATATACTCTCCGTGCGAGCATAGTTGTGCCATCTTAACTCCGTGTTTCGGAGCTGGAGAAACATGGTTATCAACACCGCTGCCCTAGATGAGGCACAAAGATGGAGTAACTCTCGCGTTTATATGTAAGGGAGCGAGCGTGGATCGGTCGACAGTGATGATGGCTAGGATTCAAAATCCGATGACGTCATAGGACACTAATTTTTCAGTAAACTTGGCACAGGATCTATTCCAGGAATCAACTCACTGTGATGCTGGCCACGTTATCTCATTCTTTCTACCGAGGACTAGAAATCTCGAAACTTTGTGATTCTCTTGGAAAAAATTTGTTCAGACTTATTAATGGAAACTGTGGCTACCTTTTATTAATTTTTTGCACTAAACAAATGTGGGTCCAGAAATTGCCACTCACTGAATCCAACCATTATTTTTTACTAATTCCTTTACTTAGGAGATGAGTTGGGGTGGAAGAACTGGGCTTGACATAAAATACGAGGATTCAAATTACATCAACTAACTACAACCTTTTTATAATCGTTCATTCTGCAAACCCTCATTCTACTACTTATTAATGTTCTCTTTTAAGTGAATATACTGAAAACGTCAATTTTGTTTTTAATAGTGTAAAGAAACAACACCTCTAGATTATAGAAATTCTAGGAGGATTTATCTAAAATGATGAAACTTTTAAATCACTTAAATGCTCTTACATCATTCATTTGACTCATTTGAGGAGACCATTTATCGTAAAGGTTAGGAAATACCCCATCTAAGCATTCAGTAGCTTTGTATCCGGTGGCTATGATCGGGTCGAGGGCCACACCAACAGCTTAGGATTTATCCAGGGCACAATGGAAGGTCGGAAATTTGCACTGCCACTGCCCTCGCGGCGGGACATTCCCTTGGGAGAAGAACGACTACCCAAGCAATTACAACGTCCTCAAAGTTTCCAAGACAATCCCAAGGAGTACAGTCGTAATGTATGGGGATACAAGGTTTCGTAATTGCTATACATGAGAGAATTATTTGATCGCAATTTACTATTTCATTTATAGAAGAAGATGGGTTCGAAAAGTACGAGTAAATTAACTTCTCGTAGTGATGGTGTCAATAGGACGAAAGAGGGGGGACATTAAGGAAAGTCTAATTTTGGGAATGTGCGTCTTGGTTTTTAATCTGGTTTACATGGATCTTTATTATTATTATTTCCATTAGACCGGTATATTATTTAATTCGTGTTTATTTGATACTCTAATATATGTGACGAAACTTCAGTTGGATAAGAAATACGTGCGATCAATTGTTCAACAATTTTGTATCTATGTAACCAAGAAACCAAATCTCATCCATACTATCAATGTGAGTCATAAAATATGACTCACATATTTCTGCACATTTTTTCCAAGTATCCCTTACGCGACTATGTCCCTACGTATTGGTCTTAATTTACAAATACCTAACGAAAAATTAGAAGCATTATTTATTGTTTTGGAAAATCAGAACGTAAGAGTAATAGGTAACATATTTATTTTTTTACTATTTTTATAAACTAAAATTGGTTCCAATATGCTTTACATAATTAAAAGTAAGCATTAAAAATTATTCTTTTAGGATTATGAAACCACTGTATCCGAATTTTCAATAAAATAATAACAACACTTTTGTAGCGATTTCGTTAGGTATCCCAAAATAGGGTAAGTTAATAATCTCTGGACTCGATGATCTTTGTGCCTATCGAGTGACATCCCTCGATTGTTGAGCTTCTATGAACTATTTCTTCAAACCTCATATGTTTATTAAAAGTTCCCCCCTTTGAGTTAAAAAGAAAATGTGAATGATGGTTGGACATAGCATTACTTAATTAATATACGAGTCTTTTAAATCATCTTGGAATCCACGGAACTGTATTCTATGTTTTCCCGCCAGAACAATGTAAAATAACTTAACATCACCTACATAGAAATCTCTTAGATTGCGGTGAACCTCACCGCCAGGTAACAGATTAATCATGTTACGTCGAATGAAAATGGGAGACGGGACAGAGGTCTTTGGGTTTCACAAGTTGAATGAGAATGGTAGACAGGCCCGGGTGGCGAACGGGATGGCGCAGTCGGTAGGCGCATGAGCGCGCTGAGCTCAAGGTCCCAGGTTCGAACCACGGTCCCGTCTCCCAATTTCATTCGACGTAACATGATTAACATCACCTATCAAATCCATCTAACAAGATGGACGATCGACACCCGCAGATCGATACATGGTCAACACGTGATGTCACGATCTAGCGCGCAGACCGTAGACGCGGCTAGCGAGCTTCCGACGAGTGAACGCTCGCTCTCACTATCCATTACTCGCTTGGACAGTCATCATCCCATCTTTCCATCGTGCACTTCTCATGTGGTGGCCGCGCCGACAACGTCTCCGAATCGTCCTCGACGAGACACCATGTCTCGTATTCCTCTTCACAACTAGGCGGCCCACGAACCGATGTTACGGCCAAAACGTCTCGCGCGTTCACCTGAAGCTCATTTGATGCTTTTGACCGTAATTCGTTCGTACAACGTGGAGTCAGCTCTTCAACTTCAAAGGAACTCATTACCTCAACATCAATCCAGCCGTTCGATCTACATCACGGCCGAACTACGTGGCATTCAGAGACTCGCCTCATTTTACCATCGCTCCACCTCATCGCAGCAAGTCATCTACATTTTCAGTTTTGTATTCTTTCATTGATTACCTTTTTTATGCTTTATCTTGCTAATTGTAATGTTTTGTTATTAAATTATTTTGTTTTACACTTCCATTGTTCACCTCCCATCTCATCCACCTTCATCGCATTTCTGCTCCTTAGAACCCTTTACCTCAAACCAAGATTTTCCCATTAAATTCTGTACAACTCTGACAACACAGTATTTTAATTTCGATGTATACAAACATTAATATAAATGTGGTTCCAAAATAAAATAAAATATTGTGTGACAAATTGCATAAGAAATGCGATTGTCACTTTCTTTGCCAGAAAGAAATGAATTGTGGTCTTTAACTTGAGTGATGAAATGACCTAATAAATACGTTCATGAAGATGTTTTGTATCAAATTAACCTATTATGATTTGAATAATTTTATTCGTTCTTTTTCGGGCAACTAACCTGTTGTTAGTGAGTTTAATCGTAATTGGAAGATTAATTTAACAAATTTATTCGTCACATGAACAATTCTTTGTCTGTAGATTTCTTTATTATTTTCTGCGTGCCACTGAACAGATTCCCCAAAAGGAGGAACATTTTATGAATTAAATTAATGATTTAAATATTTGATAAACTGGAAAGATTGACATACTGATGCTCAATTTTTTAATGGTTTCTACTCCTTTAAAACCTTTTAAAACATACGGACTTTAATATTTTCTATGTGATGTACACCTCGTGTATGAAAAATTCCCATAAAAATGAATCATTATTTATTTTGATGTTTTACTGGAATTCATCACGTATTTAATGAACGCAAAAATTAATTATAATTGGAAGGTGATTTTTCAGAATATCCGCTTAGCTGTTTTCATTTTATTTTGAATTTCTTTTTTGTGGAACGCACGTTCCTATTAAAGAGAATATATCTACAGACATTTAATTTAAATTTATATACGGTATAATTATTATATAATTTATCTTATTAAAATTAACTTCGGTAAAATTAAATTAGGTATACAATATATTTTGGTTGCAGATGTTTTTGAACATTGTATGAACACTTTTAATCTTTGAGTTCAGTAAAAATTATGGGATTCATCTTAAAAGAAAAGCCAAGAAAATCTGAAGAAAAAAAAATGATTTTACCAAAAACGTTTTGTGGTCGCCTTTTATGAGAAACTACTTTCTAGTCAATGAAATATAAATAACTTTAAAAAAAATATCATATAAATATATTAAGAATATGGGACAACAGTATGAAATCAGAAAAATTGAATTCGTGTTATTGTTAATTTGAAACAAAATTGTTGAGTTTGAATAATTCAGATGTAGAAATATTGTAATAGTAAAAACTAGTGTAAATTATTTGGCAAAACATAGTTTCATTAAAGACAGTATTTTTAAAATATTTTTTATTATAATTTTGCATTTATCTCAGTTACCACACACGTTGCTTTTTAGTTATTTTTTGGGGATAGTCGCAATTTTTGTCTGACATTCAAATGGTATATGATTTGTTCATCTCAGTAACTAGTATAAAACATGCACTACAAAAAATAACTCCGATTTCCTCAAACATGATTGAATTTATGATCAAATTTCTGACATAAAAGTATAATTAAATAACAATATTTATTCTCTAACGACGTTGTGAACATGATAGCAGCAATCATTTGACTGAACAGTATCATGTTCCAAGTCGGGTACTTACATTAAAGACTTCTTAAATAACATGAAATAATAAGATCTCTATGGAGTAATTTGGAATGGCTTAGAATATGAAAGTACTTTGAAATTAATCGAGCCAAAGACACTCTATATCCACCACAACATATTAATTCCATTTTTACAGATTTTGTAACCACCTATCCCTATGATGAAAGACATTACCCACGGTTCCTATGCATACCCGCATAAATTATTTGTAGTTTATTGTGCACTCAGTTAAAAATTGATTCATCGTGTCTCGAGGTACAATATTTGGGCTTATTTTCATTAAATTGAGAAAACAATTCGATTATTTATTTGGAGGATAATACATACGCATATCCTTTCACAATATAGCTACACATAAGTACATTCCCCTTAGTAATGACGTTTTCTAAGGTGGCAAAATCTAAGTCCTGTTTATTATATTTTCTCTCTCACTATTTGACGTATCGTTTGTTGTCAATATTTGTTACATTAATTACATTTTAGTATCAAGAAAAATAACACAGCCACACAAAACAAAAAGTTAGTCTTTTTCAAAGACTATACCTATGTATCTGTATGTATTTTGACGCGATGGACCCGAATCCGGGGTTAGAATTGCTCCACCACCCTTCATTTTTACTTTCCAATTACAGAAAGTATTGTGATCGGTCGAAAAAAAATTGAGATCTCTTCGGATCTATGCAAATTGGCTCCAGGGCAGTCTATTTTCAAATTTTGGCGATGATCTTCAATGTCTTATGTGTGTATGTGTATGTATGCATGCATCTATGTTAAGAATTTTGTTTCTTCAGTAACTCATGAACAAATTGATGCATCATAGCCAAACTGTGGATTTGACTTTGAGATCGTTTAGAACAGGAGCCTATTTCTGTGCAGCTCATTTTGACTTCATTTACACATCGCGTCCCACATCCGGTTTAATAATGTTCAAAATTTTGAAAATACACATAGAAGCATTTTGATTAGTCTGTGAAGTCTGCGTACAGATCGCAAAATTGCATTCCTGTATGCCACACCGTATTCGAGATACAGCGAAAAATTATTACGTAAAGAGTTATATTAGAGGCGTTTTTTAATGTACCATTAAGACTAATACAATTTAACGTGGAAGATAATTCATGCAATCTGTACTTGAATGTGTTATTATGATGTTTTGGAGTTTACCATGTACTGTGATGATAAATATTTTGAAACTAATTGATCTTAGAAATATATATCATTGTTTATTCTTTTTCTTCGATTTTTAGTGCCATGAAATTTTGTTATGAATTATAATTGGAAGGTTGAGGGGGGACACACACACCAGATTTTTAAATCGCAAAAATCTTCCCTTACAGGCAGATAAATGATATTCGGAAGTGATGGAGCAATTCTAAAATCGGATTTGGATTTAGTGCGTCAAAATATATAAGGATACATTCTGCTTCGTTTAAGGCTTGTTTTTAAAAGAGACAACATTTTTGACAGTATTTTTCTCTTTTCAATATAAGGGTGGTTTTTCGTGATTAAAAGAAAAAAGTTGGGTGATGCAGCAATTCTGAACCCGATCTCGGATTTAGTGCGTCAAAATAGATAAGGATTCGTAGGCCTTGTTGTCCTTTTTTGTTTTGTGTTCCCGACTATAACCGTAGGTTACTCTACAAAATGTTCATAATTTTTGAAATAATAAAAAAATATTACCCTATGCATATTTATTCCATTAGGGTTGTGAGTGAAGCTCCAGTATTTCCTATCATTCTTCGTATATTGACCGCTTTCACATGACTCGTCACGTTCTTCCTTTCTTCTCTCCCCCCCCCTACTCCACCATCTCCCGACCCCAACGCTCCTCCTGTGGTGCCAAAGAGCGTGCATAAACGCTCTCTTTATGGGGTTCCAGACGGCGGGTGAGATCGTAAACTGCGAGTGCCTATCGAGATTCATACTCTCGTGTCCCTCGTAAATGACTGTCCCTCGTAGAGCCTTGATGAAAGCGACTATGAGAAATCAAGCCTCTTTCTCTCTCTTCGGAGATGCTTCTCTATACTCCGCAGAGGTTTCGTCTACATTCAGCTTCCCTTCGTGAGAGACTTTGTGGGTAAATCCTCGGGGGAAAATGGTGGTGTTAATTTCGCTTTATTGACACTCTCGAGGACTTCGTTGATGACTAATACTTTTTGAAGGGTATTGTCTTGGAAGTGAAAATGTTTTGTTTATGTGAGTTGAAATCGCGTCTTCTTTTACAAGATACGAATAATGGGGAAGGGTTTTAATTGAGATTTTGTTCGTTTATGTTTTGGGAAAATGAGAAATCTCTGCTCTCGTGACGAAACTGTTTATGGAGAAACACTCCAGTTAAAGTAGTTTTCATTTAGAGCCTTGATCTCATAAAGGCTTTTACGAAGTGAAATAAACTTCAAAGGATTCATTCTAGAAATATTAATTACATTTTATCACATTTATACCTCCAAACAGGGTATTTAGAATAAGGAAGGATGAAAACGAAAACTATTAAAATATGCTATCTTTGTTTCTGAGAATCTTACTGATAACTCTCACAGCAGAAATTAAGGTTGTGTACGTTATACAGATTTGATAGTCAATATTTCCGTTCTTGGTTCAAAATATCTCTCTTTAGTCGTTAGATATGAAGTGCAATTTATTTTATTACCTTTTCTCTCTAAAGACTCCTCGTCAAATAGGGTCGGGCAGAGATATTGAATTGTACGTCTCTTGGGGAACTCCGCCAGCTCCACGAATAACTGGGGTTGCATACCCACCAAGCGGACCCCACACACTTTCCAACCTCGAGTAATGGACGTAATCTAGTTCAGAAACCTCTTGATCTAGCAGGAATTTCCTTAATAATGAAAACAATACGTCAAGATTCCTTATTGCGTGGAGGTCTTGACACCGACCACACTGACATAGTAGTAACGTCTTCGGTGCCTAAACACCGGTGAGAGTTAGTGATCTTTAACTGGGCCGAACTTGGTTATGCTTTCAACATTCACCTACTCCAGACTAATTTTAGTTCGGTATCTTAGATTCCCCGACAATCCAACATCTGTCCTTCCCAATACCTTCAACCAAATCATTTGATTAATTGAAAGGGAAATGTCTGATGGAATCTCGTATATTGTAGAAGATATTACATTAAATAAATAGCTCCTACGCACACCTGCTCAAATATAATAATAATAATAATAATATATTGTCTCTTATTTTTTGGCGAGAATTAAACCGTAGGTTTTGCTGTACCACCGGATCACGTAAAAAACAAGAAAGAAAAATACAACTCGTACAGAAGTAGAAAAATTAGGGAGGAGTAACATTTACATTTATGAATGCGGGTGAGATAGTGTCCACACAGGAGTGATTTGAGACATTTTTTCAGTTTTCGAATGATAATTTTTGGTGTAGGTAGGTATTCCCTACTAAAGCTACAATCGTTATGCTCACCATCGCACTCAGAGTAGGAGTTTGGTAATATTGTTCATTAACGGTAGTGATTTGATAATTCGTGTTTACTGTTCATAAGTATCGCCAAATATATTTTTAATGGATAATGTTTTATACAAAATCACTGACTGCTTGTGTAAACTAGGTATCCGCGACTGGTGTCAATATGAACTTGTTTGTTCAGGATAAACCGCGTATCAGTACAGAGAACTACCAACCGAAACGTTGGTAGTTCTGTTTTGGCCATCTTGAAGTGGCCTTCTTCAAGGCAATATCATTGCTAAGAAGAGTACGACAGTGACCTAGGTCTATAAGACTGTGAAATTACTCCGGCCGAAACGTGGGTAGTTGTGTCTACTGAGACGCGGTTGGTCCCGGAGAAACAAGATTTCAGTGACTTATTGATAAAACGTTTTTATATATAAATATCGAATTTTATACGTAAACAATAACTTTAAAGTACATCTGAAAACTCCATGAAAATTTGATGGATTATTAGGGAGGATATCACGTTCAAACATTTTTATACTACTTGTATTTTACTATCTTCTGGATCATAACATGTAATCCATAATTTCTGTCTAAATTTATAATAATATTATACGAAGAATTGTTTAAATACTTTAAATAGATTGTTTTGCTCATATTTTTGATTATGAGTTTTAACCAAGCTGTTGTTTAACTGTTGTGGTGTCGGCCAATATTTGTGCTAACATTATGAATCATGAAATGAGCATTATACAGCGCTTAAATTACTAGATATCATACTACGAGACAACCCAATTAAACCACACAAAACCCGAAATCAATTGCAATATGCAAAATCATGACATATTATTGTGTTTAAATGACATGTATTACAGACGTGTTATCGTAACAAGGCACTAACAACAATATCCTATCAAAACGTTAATATACTGACGTATAGACGAGACTTTCCCTTTTTAATACCCTCACATGCTCTGTTGGGTACTTGGCAAAAGTACAGGAGACATGGAATTCCATCGTAAAACCAAATATAAAAGGGGAGTTCAAACTGTATTGACGTCATATAAAGCTATGTGACCTCCATTCTCACAGGCCTGGGTCCTTACATGGGAAGATGCCAAAGACGATGAAACATGACACAAAATTTGGAAGTATGTCATAAGATATTCTTCTCTACGCTAGTCACCGTGTTTTCATTTTAAGAAGACAGTATCGGTGTCTCTGGAAACTTAGAATGTTTTGACACAATATCTCTCACAATTCAATTGATCTGAAAATACCAAATGATACCGTTTTCATACAGAGGTATAATTTAGATACCTACTAGCGCTATATTAATACTATGTAGTTAAATATTGCCAGTGAGTTAGAATAAAAGAAGAGATATTATTAACATTTTCTGTGATTATGAAACACATGTAAGATGTTGTAATTTCTTTCCGAGTATTGGGGTGAAATTTATTTCTATGAAACCAATTTCACAATATATCAGATATTTGCGAGCTTAAATCTACACCCCTAGTTGAATCGTGAAAAATTATACTTACATACATAGTTTGTATGACATTTAAATAAGGATGATAATTATATCCTTTATTGAAACACACTTATACAATGATAACAAGGTTACCGAATCAAAAAATAAATTTTTAATTAGATTTTATCTGGAGAAAATAAGTAAATCACGCCAATTTAGAGACTCCAGATTTAAAATCCTTGTCTTGTGATTAATGGTTATCGTCGTAATGGTTAACTCACTAGACCTTTTTTCCATTTCCACAAAAAATTAATGCTTAACAGTAGTTTTCTTATTATTCATCCAATTACTTACCTTTCGTGGTTCTTTTAAGATACGTTTTAAGAGTTTGGATGAAATATAGATGCTAATAGTTTATACTGATATTCGAAAAAAATTAGACCGCTACTTAAGCATTGCCGTTCTGACGGATATAATACCACAAATATGACCAGTATGACTTAAATAATTTTGTGACCCACAAAGAATAAATTTCACCAAATTTAACCAAGACATTTGTAAAGAATGAAACATGAGAACAAATATTTACCGAAATATATTTTTCCGTAATTTATGGAATTATTGCACGAATAGTATTTCTTAGACTTTTTTCATGTACTTGAGGGAAGCTTAAAGCAGTTGCGTGAGAAAAAAACATGCGTAGTTTCAAAATAAATTTGCGAGCACACATAACAATAAATTGCTAACACAGAAAAACAGCGACTTCAATGTTACTCTTCCTGAAAGTTGAACGGAAATATTACTTCCATATATATTAATTTTTGTGAGGTAATTCGAAGAATGTTTGTGAAAATTTAATGGTACAAGCACGGCGATCCATTTAAAAGAAGATTGCAAGCAAACACCTTCATTATTTTATTATGTGGTTCATTAATATTAAAATTTACAAATATTTTAAAATAACATACCACGGTAAATAGTATTAATTTCCTATTTAACTACTATTTTTGGAACTTATATGCGATTTTCTATTTTTATATAAATTAGAAACTATTATCAACAGAAATAAAATTCTGCATCATAGAAAATTATCAAACTCCAGGTATTGCATCATAGAAAATTATCAAACTCCAGGAAAATAAGAGTCTGAGCTTCAAATTTCTCTTCGAATAAATCAAGATTTGATCAAATGGACTATCTCCTCAAGAATATTCCCGAAGAGTTGAGGCGGAGATGCAAGAGCGACAATTTCAAAACTGTTTCACGATACTTCTGCGAAAAATGTTTATGTCTGTCTCCATATTCCTTGTTTTGCTCTTTACCACGCTCGTTAAATATCCCTTTTGCATAATTGTCATTTGATTGAAGTATGTTTTACTTGTAAATGTGTTTATTATACATAAACAATAATGTTTTTTCAAATACTTCTAATTGTTTTCCACGCATTCTTACTATTAGCAACGTGGCCTGTTTGTAACAGGTCCCGGTCTTGTGCTTAGCGTGACATTAATTTTTACTTGCTGTAAAAAGCCATAAAATGTAACTAAAATTAATTATTTTCAAATTTTGGATCAAAAACACCTATCTAAAGCGAGTTAATCGGGAATTTTGATAAAGAAGTTCATTTTTTTCTTCTATTTATGAGCACTGCTGGGTTAGTCAAATCACTGAAAAGTAAAAGTTTTTTTTTAATATTTCTGTTGCATTTGGTTTCATAACACATTATTATGAATTAAAGTGATGGAAAAACAGGATTTAATTTTTATCCGTCAGTTAATAGGAGAGTATAAACAATATTCAGAAACTCGCTTGGCTCGTTTGAAATGTACAAGGGTATGAAAAATAATGACGTCCGAGAACAACGGTTTCCTGATTTATTAATCACNAAAATAAATATTTTCCTCGTAAAAGGAAATATGTTTCACAATCAACAATTATTGTAATTATTTCATTTAAATGGTCGATGAAGTATGTTTGCTAAGTTTAAATTAAAATAAATGAATATAAATTATAATTATTTATGCAAATTTTTGGCATGTTAGTGATTTAATTTTATATACGCTATAAGTATTACGGTAATAGTACTACCTTCCGGAAGCAAGATAAAGCAATAGGTGGTAGAAAGGGAGGAGAGAAAGTGTCATGAGCAGGTTGGGAAACAGCGAGCGCTAGTGAAGTGGTAGTACCGGATCGCGGATGAGAGCTCGGTGGTGTTGGAAGCAGGTACGCTCTAATCCACTCAGCAACGGTTGGACGGCTCCCGAGTGTTTGCTCACGGCCGATTCATTCCGGAGCTCGTCTAGCTGTCACCCTCCCGTGCGCTACCGTCTCACCACCTGCACACCCCTCACTTCCCGTGTCACGACAACCCCTTGCAGTGTGCATCAGTGTTCGCTTGCTCGTGTTTCCCCTCTTGAGTGTTTTTCCCCTTTCTATCGATGGAATCACTCCACTTCAAAGCTTCATTTAATGCGGACGGAAGTTTATAATGCTCATCACCATGAGCTCTCCGACACCATTTCTATAAGTTGTCTCCAAAAGCAGAGGGAGTCATC
>NNCF01132511.1:29041-78549 GCA_002313205.1 Laupala kohalensis | reverse complement strand
GATATGTTCTAAAACATTTTCGAAGTTGTTCCGAAAAAATATGTTAAGATCTGATTGAGGAGTTCTATAAATACACAAAACAACAACACCGGTGTCGGTCAGTTCAACTGCAGATATATGTATATATATATATGTAAATTCCAAAATATAGAAGTTTTGGAACTCGAAATTGTTTGTTTTTATAATTTTAGGTGTATCATAAATGCATAAAAAACAGAAAAATACATAAAAACGTCTTCACCAGTACATTTACAGACTTGCAAAGTTTCAACAAACGTCTTATTTTAATAGATCATTGAACGTTTTAAATAGCCATTGATTAAAAACCATTGGTCACATCTTCGTTAAATTAGCACAATGTTGAATATTGCAAGTTCTGTTGTCTCCTTGAACGGAAAAATAAGACTTTGGGATTCACACAATATAGAGCTTCCTGACTTCTTGAACCAGACGCAAGGAGGAAATTATAAGGTTACTCTCCCACCACTTTGGTCCTTGAGACAGATCCATTAGTCACTTTGTAACAAATCACCTGGGGATTTATTCTGATTGTAGAAATTGTAGAGAAATAATAATTCTTATATACCGATGAAAATACGTATGAGTACCTCATTTTCCAGTCCGCTGTCCAGTAATACGTTCATTGAGCCACGTTAACTCCACGATATTCGTAGTAATGACGAAAATTTAATTACAAATCAAGGTACAGAAAACTAATATTATTTTTGTGATTTAAAAGTACATTTATTTTTAAGAAATAATTATATTATAATAATATTCGGATCTTAAATATTTTTCAAACGACTTGTTAGTTTATTCAGTACTCCATCCCGAACATTTTGATCATATTTTGTATAATTCAAATATTAGTGCGTGTTTTCTTTTTTATTCTCTCTGTTTGTGCCTTTGTGTTTATTATTGATTGCATAGACAATACCGTAGAACAAAACGTTACTGATGCATTGAGTGGTTGCATTAGGCAAACTGGAACTATCAGTTTTCAATTTTATTAGTTTTTTCATCACGCCGCGTAAATTGACTTGTTTCTATCAAAACACCATTTTAGGGTCCAGTGTCAGTCCCTGACGCTATGGAAACATATTACAGTCTTCAAAGTCACATGTTATCACTGAAGCCCAGTGTCGATTTACGTGTACTCCAACACGCTTGCAAGAGCACTCCACTTTGCATTACCCTCCCATTGCGTCAACCCCTCGTGCAGCGATGTGCCGTTGTTCAGACGCAAACCCGTCTCTGAACCACCAGGGTGCTCTGTCGTCGGTCGGCGCGATATTGAAAAAAAAGAGAGAGAACTACAAAAACAAATGACTTTCATTGTCCAATTGTAATTATACATCTAACGATGAGATTTATTCTTTTTGTGTCGACATAATGCGCCATTGTTTACTTTTATCGGCTATTCCACTCGCGACTCGTTATTGTTTCTGCCCTTGCGTTCATAATTGGGTCGGGGATGGTGGTGGCTATGAGAGAAGCGGATGGGATCGTTGTGACAAGGAAGGAAATGCGGGCTCCGTGTGGGACCGCAGGAGGAAATGTAAGACCTACATGTACCACCATGATCTACGAAGGCTGATACGGACTGCGTTAAGTTTTTTAATTTTTTGTAAATGAGCGTTGATAATACGTAGTCTTTGATTTTTTTGTTTATAATTTATGATATTAAACTTTGCAACTATCTGATAGAATAAATGTAACTAGATATTTTAGTTGTTAATTTTGGTCTTAAAAATTAATTTTGAGAAGCATAGCCATTTGAACAGAAAAATATGATGAAATAGATAAAAAGATATTAACAAGTCATACAACAGTGCATCGATAAAGGTAGACAAATCTGCAGGGTAATAAAAATGTAACAGTGGTCATATGCTGTTTTAACTGCTCTTTTGGTAACAAATTATTTATTTTACATAAATTTGTATGTAGGAATTATTTTATATCGGGCATAATCAGTTACTGTACGTCATCTCTACGTAATCTACTAACAGGTTCAAAAACATCTTACAGTTTCATAAATAATAAAATACTTACGACTTTTAACAAACCAACAATATATATTTTGTGATTTTAAGATCACTTTTCGTCTTTAAGACATCTTACAGTTACTTTCAAACCAGAAACAGTAAATATTTGAGTTTTCCCATCCCTTTTGTATGTAGCACTGTGAAAAGATTGAAAAAGACCTATCGATTAAAATTATCTTGCAATAATGTGCACTGACGTAATCTAAGTTAATCAATTTTGCTTTAAATCATTTTATCGGCTTAGCAAAGTATTTCGTGATAATAAACTAATTTCAGATTTAACGTTACGAAAAGTTTTGTTTAGTAACCTCTAATGATATACATACAGCCTTATTTCTTGAGGTTCACCTAGGGATGTTAATATTTCGGAAATTTTTAGTTTCGAATTTCTTCGTATTATCCCACACACCAGTAGTGAAACGCCAGGTTCAGACCAATACAGATTGACTTTTGTTTTTCTATAACAATTTCAATACATATAGAGCGATATGTTGTAACAGTAAAGAAATTGTACCAAGAATATCATAAAACATTTTTAAGGTGAGCTCACTTCATTTCCTGCTACACCATTACCTTATGGTTTCGATCTCTGGATTTAACATATTACTTATCCTTATAAACAGTAATTTTAGAATGTATATAAAATATTTATGATAATATTCCACATCATTTTTTCTTGTGGTTTTATGTTTTATCTTATTTTCAATTCAAATGATGTGAAACAACGTTCACGAAGAACACATGAATTTATATTTATGATTGAGGAAGAAAACTTCAAATGAACGTGTGGACTCTTCTAAAAAATTTCACACATTTCACCACTTTTGTTAATTATAAATCAATGAGTATGGTGCGTAGTACAATGTACATAGTTCACAAAATAGCAAAAACTTTGTGCATCAACTATTGTTTCCCTTAAACACAATATAACATAAAGGATATTTAGTCAGGAATTATTTTGGATTCGTACAGAGGCATGGAATAGTTCCATTGGCTTTTAACGGAGAATGAATTCTCGGGGTGATTGAGACCAATTTGAAACAGAGACTTCAATTGAAATAATCATCTTTAGACGTAAAGAAAATTAAATATCTCAAAAAAACACCAATTCAATAAAATATTAATGTCACATTTTGTATGCAGTTTTGACTGCTCTATAGTTTGGAACCAGTGAATTTGAAAATGGGCATGACTGATTGATAAAAATACTTATTGTCGAGATGTGTAAATGTTACTACGACTATACTTTTTATTGTCTCTTTCTAGGTATGTCGGCATTCGACAAGGAGGAGATGATAGTGTTCGAGAGATAAAAATTACGGCCACTGGTAATGTACAATTCATTTTACTTTCTTCATATATTACATTGAATTTACTAAGATATCAAAGAAATGTTTCAATCTTTGTGTAAATCTTACGAAGTTCAAAATGTTTTCGTAATTCCTCTCGTAAATTCGCATATCATCTTTACCAAAACCTTTTTACACTAAGTACTTTACCGGCACTTATGGTAACGCCAGACAGTTATAAAACAATATTTGAGCATTTATTATTCAGAATTAAACAATATAGCTCACATGAAACATTCAGTGAAATACACTGGCCAATTTAAAATTGGAAAGAAATGTCTAGTTTTGTTGTTTTGTTTCATCAATTTTTTTATAGTAATATAGTAGTAAAAACCTATGCTGGGACGTCTGTTGATGACGCTGATCAGCAAAATAAGTGGCGCCTCAACATTAGGAAAGCCGACCCCGCGTACCGGGAAGATGCGAGGACCAAGACGATTTTAGTAATATCTTCAAAACAGTGCAGATGAAGAATGTAACAACATACCAATAACTTACTTTTAAATTATTTATATTTAATGTATACAATTTAATTAATTCATTAGTTATACCTTTTTTTAAGAATAACATTATCAGACTCTTAATAACGGATTTCTGTAACCATCACTAAAACCTCAGACTCGTAACCGCAGTGAACGTAACATTTTAAATCCCACGAGTTCTCATTTGTCAGCTTACTTCCGCACGTCGATTTCAAGATATTACTTTTTCACCCATTGCATAATTTCAAAGACTATAAATAACAAGTTACACAAAAATAATATTAATGAAAGTAAAAGCAAAATATCTATATCACAACATTCTCGTCTGATTTGTTCTGCTTCTCTTATTGCAAGGAAAACATTTGAAAATCAATTCAATATATTAAATAGAATAATATTCATGATGAATTCGCATAGAGAATAATTAACCTAAAAACTCATCTCTACATTCACTGTGAATTTTCTCGTCTTCGAACCAACGTAACAAAATGCATTACTATTGTAAGATCCACATTTTCTTTAGTATATAATAGACCTAATAAATATGGTAATGTTGAGCAGGTAAAGAAAAATTTTGTATTTCTGTAATATTTTATCGTTCAAATTAGTCTGGCAAATATTAGGAACAATAAGAAAAATTACTGCAATTATGAGAAAATTTAAAAATTTTTGATAAATGTCTATGCAATAATTTCGAATAAAAACCAACAAAAAGCTCAAATATAAACAGAAATATCCCAGTAAAAATTACATTTGGCTCGTGAGCTTCGTTCCATCCTCTCGGTCACCAATTTTAATAAAACTCTACATCAGCCACGGAGTCGCTTTATCCGCACGCAGCCTAGCAGCGCGCTCTAGCAGGCGTTTTGCAGATGCCGGGAACGCGCGCCCGAAAAAAGAAAAGAAGAAAGAAATATTGCGAAGCGCCAGTCGAACACGGTGCGACGCGGCAGGCAGCTGGCGCGTACGGGCTGGAAACAACGCAAGCTTCACGAACGCACTCTTCCCTCACGCACAAAATATAATTTTCTGCGGCTTAGCCTCCGATAGGCTATTGTTTTAAAATTTCAGCCTCGCCGAATTCGTCACAGAGATAAATACGCTCGACGTCATATTAAAAAAAAGTGAGATGCTTTTATTCAAATATTCCATTTCGAAATAAATCTGTCCCGAGATTCCCGAACACGTCGGTGAAAATCATTGTGAGAGGTATCAATTGGGGCAATTGTTTGTTTGGTTTGGGTTAATTTGGGAAATTTTATGTAATGAAGTTGGCATCTCTGCTGATTTGAAGTTGGGGATGACTATACTGACGCATCCGTTTGAAAATGTGTTAGGTTGGATGACCTGTCTACGGTCACGTGGGACATAGGGAGATAAGAGTGTGAGAATCAGGAAACGGGAGGGGGGGGAGGTATGAAACAAAAATATGAGAGCAGTGACAGAAGAGGGAAGGCGGTGGCATTGTTAAAATAAACGAATGAAAATTCGCTTTTCATGTACACTATTGGGTGTATTTAAATCCACATGTGTTGTTCGTTTGCGAGTGGTGGAACGTGAGCTTATGTGGGAGAGAAGTGATGATTCTGAAGCTGATTCACATCGGGATATACGGCACTAATAATTATTTTAGTGAAATTATCTCAATAAAGAGAACATAATAAAAAAGTTCTTTTAAATGTGCGCAAATGTACTTCGTTATTAATCTATTATTCATAGTTTAATAGGTGATTCACTGTTAATTTGCTCGAAATTTTAATTCATGAAACATTTGGGCATGGAGAAATCAATACTCACCTTGAACTACTATTGGAATGAGTTTGAAGAAAATTTAATTTAGTGTACGAGCAATGAATAAGATTTTGTCGCAAATAAAATACATTTTTGTTATAGTGATACAAGAAAAACGCGTACTTAAAAATATTTTATTGCTTTACGAAGATATATTTTCTTCTCTCTGGAACGTTGAGCAAAACACATATGTAATGGTAAAGCAGACACACTGCAGTCAAATACATTACACAGACATGAATTTTTAAGACGTTAAAATCTTCTTTTATTAATTTTTGGACAAGTAAAAGACATCTGAAGAAATTAGGAAGAAAATTTAACTATCTTTTGTAAATGAAATATTTGTTTAAAAAATATTATTTCTAACTGTTGATGAAAACGGTGAAATACAGAAAAATATTCATTCATACTGAATCAAGTACCTCGATTTCGGAATCACATCAGATAAAGTAGCGGTGATTTTTATTACTATTTTAAATTTAATCCAGTTATGTACGTCTAATAAGAGAGAAAACGACTATCTCAAAAGGAAGTATAGTATCGCTATGCTTTACTGAAATTAAACTAGTCAGAGTCAATCAGAACTCGCATAACATGAACTACGAGAAAATTAAATCATCTACGCTTGATATTACATTCAAATTGCTTGTGAATTTGACGCATACAAGTCGTATTAATTTCGCATCCATAAAATGTTAGCATAATTCCATGCACTAGAATTGCAGAGATAAAATGAACGTCGAACGACTTCGAAACCCGAATCCCTGAGCATGTTACAAAGAACACCGAGGGGCGATTCAACGCTTTGCCCATATTTCGGGGGAAAGCCTTATTCTCCAATCCGATGGAACCTCTTGGGGGATATCTCCGGAACAGAATTAGCGGTGGATCGAAGAGAGCTGCAAGTCCAGAAGGGTCACACGGAGACAGCGCCGAAAGGGAACTGAGTAAGGCAGTGCGCAAGGGGATTTAAGTAATAGAGTGGGAAGCGATACACGTACGAAAATTGGAAACTGAGAGAAGGCACCGTCGGGAGCAAGAGATATATTTTAATTTTTTTTTATCATTGTGTACCCCGAAATTTCTTGGAGAAAGCAAACTCAAGATCTAGAGTTATAAAGGAATATCCACCCGAAGATACGTACAAGAACCACAAAAAAGTGTTGTGTAAAGTATATAAGGTTATATCACACGTAGTAGTAGTTTCCTTCATCTCACAACACCTATTATTTAATTTTTTCCCCTTTCATTATTTTGTTTCGTTTTAGTTATTGTACACTTTACCTTGTATCCAAACTCTTGGCCATTACCATGCTCTAATTATACTCAGTTTCTACCTCCATCTTTCCTAAGTTGTGGTGCTGCTGTTTTGAAATCTATCATGGGAAAATTGGGAGGAGGGTGCACCTATTTGTTTTGTAGAAACTTTTATCGGAAGGTTACCGTGCCACTCCTTTTACGCTGATACACCCTTAAAGTTTCAAGAGGTAATTTTTTTCAAAAATCATGCAAAATATCACCTTTAAGGGGGTGGTCTTTGGATTTGTAAGATTCTTCAATTTTAAAGTTTAGATAAATATTTTTAACGACCTTTGTGGAACTTGTCCAAGAAAAATTTATTGTGGACTTCTTATGAACTCGACGTTTAAATCCGGTCAGGAGTAACAAATAATATCCATGCCCACAAAACATTGAATCGTCGTGTTCATACGTAGTTCACAACTTACTTTGTATGGTCAAGTCCAACAAAGACTGCGAAATATTTAACTATATGAATTAAATAATATAATTTAATATCTAGAGTGGGTGTAATTGAGTCCGTAATCGTGAGACTCTCACAATTATAACCGAAAAATTGATATTTGGCTTCATTGATTCTTCCTATATGAAATTTTATTTAGAAATAATTCATAGAAACTGAGTTAGAATGACTACCAATTTTTTCCTTCATCATTAACATCTGACCAAAAAACTACGTTTTAAAGGGAAACTCTAACTTGGGATAAAACGACTCACACTAGTGTTATGGGTAAGAATATATATTGAATAGGTTTTCTATTACATTAGGCTAGAGAATTTATTTTGTAAGTGAAGTGGATCGAATGTTCTCTGAGGTTTTCGAGCGTTTTGACAGTTGCCATTGTTTTGATATTTGATTCTCAAGATTTGGATTTAAGGCAATAAAGAGATTAAAAATTACTTAAATGTTTCACACGTTTTAGTCACAAACAACTAAAATATACTTGTTTTACTTTAGTGTTAATTTTCTTAACATTGACGGAGTTCAAGGGAAAGGGCTAAGAAATTCTATTGAAATGTACAGTTACCCTTCAAAAACGTTTTGAACATGTTATACTGTTTTGTCTTTAACTTTTGCAATGTATCATTGCCTGGAGAAAGTGATACTTGGTTGATCTAGAGATTTTAACGGATCACGATATTACCTAAAACAAATAGGGAGGATCAACAACATGATAGAAAGCGTGGAATCGACATAGAGACGCGGATGAAAGAAACCGGGTGGGATTGTCCCATATTTGGTCCACAGAGGGCAATATACATAAAGGAATTTGGACGCCAGGACATGTTGATATTACAAATACGGGTAGACTGGCAATAGAGAAAAGTATGCTACATACGGTGAGTATGTTAGAAAGATTAATGACATAAGATCAGCTCAGAGATTAAAAGATAGTAGAGAAGCGCACACCTCCACGACGCGACTGCGGGGATGGGCAACGCTACGACAACGACAAAGAGTGAATAACTCGAAGATAACCTTGTACTGCATTCTGCGACATAGTCAAGGTGGCCGTCCATTGTGAAAATAAAGGAAAAAAAATATTTTGCGGGTGCTAATCACTAAAAATTTGTTTGTTCCTGCCAATTTTTCTTCTGCGTCATTGACACAAGAACTAAACTCTATATTTAGATGCAGGATTGGAAACACCATACGGTTCTATAGTCACTTCACTCAGAGTATTTGGGGAAAATGAAATTTAACTATCTCGGTAAACAGAATGGAGTGTGAGGGAGAAGGGAGTAACTTATTTCATTTTAAAAATAGCAATGTATTTGGCTTCACTTAAATTATTTGAATCTTATAAATTATTCTTCCTACAATATCCATTGATTTTTATTAATCATATATTAGAAACGTTACACTTTATTTGATTTGATGAATGCGTTGTCTGTAGCATTCATACTGTTTATTACATATTTTAACCTTTTAACTATTATGATTTTATTGTCCAACCCTTCACCCTGTCAGAAGCGTTTGTGCATGATAAGTATTAAATCAAGAATATTTACATTTACTTACTGATAATTAATCCAAGTTTCGATCACATCAGTCCAGTGGTTTAAAAGAAGGTTTGACTAATACCATTGTGGCCCATATTTCTAAATATATGCGTAACCATGGTGTAGTCTCAACTGTTTCCTTTCAAATAGATTGAAATACTAGGGCTCTAATGACCTGGATCTTGGCGAACTTTGTCCTAATAATAATAAAAAGGGATTGAAATAGCTTTTCATTAAATCTCGTGGAAGTAATAAATACTTTTTCTCATATTCACATAATAATTTCTAAGTGTCTATCTCGTCTCAGAGTGTAGAGCACGTAAATAATAATATACTTAGAGAGTTTTTGCATAACGTACCCGCTTCCTAATGTATACATTAGGTTGATGATGCGAACCGCGTAACGTACATGGTGCAATCGAAGCATTTTTCATAGCGTACCTTCGAATCAAATCATAATAAAAATTGTAAACCTAAACAAACTACTTCTATGCACGTTTACAGAAGTAAACTGTATTCTGAGTAGACCAGAGCGTGCACACACAACCAACAAAAACTCTCGCATACCCTCTCAGATATCAACATAACCTCAAATCCAGACCAGAACTCACTCACTAGCGTTCGACTAACATCAGACGCAAACAGAGGTGTTGTAACGTACTACACTAGGAGAGTTAGTGTACCAAGAACTTGAGCACGCGCAGAAGTGACTTGCATGTGGATAGCGAATACGATAACTCTTAGGAACACTACGCAAAATCTCTCTAATATCTGTTATATTTAAGAGTTATTATCCCATTTTTTTCAACTTTTCTAGCTACATTCATTTATGATTGAAGTAAAGCGTTGGCCAGTAGCCCTATCAAGACTATGCGAATTTGAAATTCGTTGTCTTTCAATTATTTACCATTTGGAACGTAGATCTTTTATAAACAATCTCTTCTTTGTCTTTCTGGTTCATGATCAAACATAACCCAGAAGTGAATACTAGCTATGCATTATCCGGTTGATATTCTTCCTTTAAAAACTAGTTGTCATAATTTTTTGCGTGAAATTTTACAGAAATGGTTAGTTCGTAGTTAAAGTTAAAGTATTGATGTATATTTTGTGGTATGCATTATTTAAAAGTGAAAAATCCCACTACGAAGAAGTGAAAATAAATCTTCCTTGGAACACATATTTGGTGAAGATGTACTTTGAACGAATATCATGGGCAGGAACTTGCTGTTAATTTGGTAAGCAGACTTCCGGCATACTGGTTTGTATACATCGGGAAAAATGTACATCGTAAACTAAGTTCCAAAACTCCTCAAAATAAGTGCAGTAAGTGGTTACAATTTTTCATTGCACTATGTCCTATACACACCAAAATATGCTATATTCCGCTGTCAATAATGCATGTCAAACGTTCTACGAAACTGTAATGTGAGCATCTAACAAAAAAGGAGCAATATTTAGCATCCCCCCTTTCATCTTTTGCATATATACTTATTTCACACGTTTGACATTAAAATTTAAAATTTATTTGTTTAAAATTTATTGGTTAAAATATATTTGAATAAGTGTTATTCAAAATTCTATTATTTATTAAACAAATATTTATTAAATATTTTTAAAAGTTTATTTGCCCTCTATGAACCCAAATACGAATAAAAATATATACTTATCTAATATTTGTTGTGAAATGGCTTCACTTGTCCGGTGGAACCATGACATATTTGCGAAATAAGAATTATAGGTTATTGTTCAGGAGTGCTTTGAGTAGAAATGCAGATACTCACTGGCTAGTACTTGCAAACTTTGACCAATGCACAATTACTATCAGTAATACAATGAGTCATGTTATCGTCGGCAGAAAGTTTACAGGTGCTTCACAAAGAACTTCTCAACTTAGAAAACTTAAATAAAAGTACTTCAATGACTCATTGTCCTGGTTTTGGTATCATTTTTTAGGAAAATAAATCAATTTTACACATTTCAGATACAAAGGCTAAATGTGACTTTCGTTAATGATTTGACTCATTCCATCTAAAGTTGATTTTTTTATACCCGTTTAGAGTATAAGTTGAAATTTCTTCACTGTGGCGAGGATTATTGCCATTAACTCAACATTTGAAGGGGGAAAGGGCGGTTCAAAAGTATTTGATGACCTACCCCCCTCCCAAAATAAATCAAGAGCACTGGCGAGCGATATAAACATGGAATTGGTGCTCCTTGACCATCTTACAATTTGACTGAGAACCCGTTGTTTAGGAAAACAATATCTAGCGAGGTTGTGTCAGTTTGAAATCATTCATGGTCACTCATGGTCATCTTCATCTCAGACTATCGAATAAATCTGAGTAATTCATACCATGACTTTTCGATTTCGTTAGATTGTTGAAGCTCTTCTTCTCTTGTTTTTATGTATTATACGATTTATAATCTTTATAAATGATATTTTGTGTCCAGCACCTTATTTATCGATCGAGCGGTAACAAACACACTATTTATAATAACGTCCAAGATACGGTTTTAAAAAGGTGTTACTGACATAAAAATTACAAAGAGTTACACCTCACACCAAGTTTCTTTTAATACACAAAACTATCTTAAATCTTTCTTTTGAATTGTTTATATCATTTTAACAGAAGTTACAGAAAAAATGAATTTAAAGTTAGATGGACGTTGTCTAGGGTACCTTACTTACGTTCACGTAGAGATTTTGTAAGTTATCACCTCATGCTCCAGTAAAAGATATTAGTAGTAAGAGGTTACTCCTGTCAACCTCGAGTAATTTAAAGCAATATGTATTAATTAAAAATCACTTTGTCAACGCGAGACAAGTCTTTTATTGATACCTTATATCAAGTTCACAGCATATCTTTTCATCCTTTCAAGACGCATCGATTTTTGTTGATATGCACACTTTTTTATTACACCGACTGTTTATTCAAAAAAGTTTAAGTTTTTAGAGAATTTATTTATTTATTCTGAGTGATATGTGTGTGTTTTTAATCAATTTTTAACTTATGGAGTCAACACAATGAAAATGCATTACCATATTAAATTTTTATATGAATAATATCTGCAGTTCGAGAATGTTTGTACGTTGCCATGTATCTTCTCCAAGTGAAGGTACAAGGAAGAAATACTTAAAATTTGTGTGAAGTTGGCAAAGTGTGTGAATTGATTTATTAAATGAATAGACAAAGAATTCGTATTTAAATAAAAGTACAACATACTTTGATGCGAGTGACGTGCTCACTACTCGACCAACGATGGGTTATAATGGTCTGAAGGTTTTTAATTTTGTTTTTCTTGCTCCAGATCCAAAACAGTTTTTTTTTGCGGTAGCGTCATTGTTCCACCGGATGAGTGATACTCAATAATGTTTTAATAAAATGTATTTTATATAATCCCTAAATTTTAGGTTTTTATTGGAGTTTCATTTTACCTTGGAACCTTAAATAAATGACCAATGAGCGATGGCTCCAAAATTTGTAAAGAAACCATTGTTCTGGTTGGCGGTTCTGGAGGTGGTAAGTGATTTGAAAGATGGTGAATTTTTGAAGTTACAATTAAATGATACATCATTGGTTTGTAATATAAAAATTGATTCTCATTATCAAATAAATTAAAATTCTGAATCGATCATTCTCAAATGATCAGAGTAGCATAAAATTAAGATAACCAAACTCGCAACAGGAGTTACAATTAAGAGTTAAGCATTGAATATCATATTCTTTGATATGTGGGAGTATATACAAGGTCTGTCCGGTAAGTAAGGCAAATGTTTTTTTCCTGCGCTTCTACTGGTTGTAGCGCGTTTGGATCGATTGGGTTATGTGGGGGGGGGGAGGCTTCCGCTACCCAGTGCTGCCTAGGTCAAGTCTGCTACGAGCTCTGGAAGCGTCCGGATCGTCGTTTTAGTGAACTCCGGTTACCACCTGTGTCACGACACGCTATGGAGGACTCGCTCGAACGACGGTACGCAAAAGCATTTTATGTCAAAAACTTGCTGACACCTACGAAATTATTAAAATAGCTTACGAGGACACAAACTCTTTTGTATTCTAGAGTTTCGAGGGGGTAGAAGATGTTTAAGGACGGCCGGGAAGAGGTAGTTGATTAACCCTGCTCTGGACGTCCTTCGTCAACCAAAAGTGGCATATGTGCGAAATTTGTTGAACACGGATCGATTGAGTATCCTGATGGTGGTGGAAACTTGAAACCTTCAGAAAAATACGCTGATGTGCTGGAGAGATTGAGAAAAATGGTCATCCACACGAGAAGGGAGATCGCCGCCATGTTGTCGCTCCACCAAGACAACGTTCCCAGCCACACTGCTCTGCGCGTTCGGGTGTTCCTGGCCAAGAATAACTTTGCAACTCTGCTGCATCCCCCGTAAAGTTCGAACCTTACTCTGGCTGACATTTTTTTGTTCACCGGGATCAAAAGCACCTGAAAAAAAAACAGATTTGGGACGATTGAAAAGATCCAAACCGCCGTGACGAAGGCCCTTGTTGAGGTTCCCGAAGACACCTTCCAGTACGCGTACCGTGCATGGGAGAATCGCTGGAAAAAGTGCGTAGATGCCCAAGGGAACTATTTCCAAGTTTGTACCTTTATCTTGTATAAATTTGCCTAAAAAATATATTTGCCTTGCTTACTGTACAGACCTTGTATAAGATCATTCAATCCCGGATTCTGTATTTGTATATTAGAAGGATAATAATATATTTTTGTAATAAATAAATTTTTTGATCATAAAAGCATTTAGAAATTGCTGTGGCCACGTGGAGGACAAAAATTTAATTTACTCAACGGAAGCAAAGAAGAGACCAACTTATGAATTCCAATGTAGAACCCTAAGGCAGAGGTGCATTTAATATTTTTCAGGGCAATCTTAATAAAAATTCTTAATAAGCACAATAATAGTTATAATCTCATCTGAATACCAATGAATTTGCAATTCATAGAATACAACAAATTTATTTCACAAATATATATTATAAGACTTCAGGTTATTCGGAAAAAATGTTTTTAAATCTGAACTATTAAAATAACTCTAAATCCGAGATTAATTATTACAATAGTATTAATGAGACAGTCATCCCAGAGCAAGAGTCTGTACACAAAATCCGCCCCCACCCGACGGAAAAGGAGTCAGCGAGGCTCAGTGGGTAGAGCACTAAGTTGCTGGCTGGATGGCTGGGGTTCAAACCCCGGTGAGGTGGGGATTTTTCATCACACCTCAACATCCAGACTGACTCTCAGACCTACTCAGCCTGCTGTAAAATGAGTACCAGAGTGTATCCTTGGGTCAAACCGGTCGAAATGAGATGCTGACCACATCTCCTCCTCCTTGGGCACCTTCGGGATCTCTTGCGGTAGAGTTTGATTTTGACCCGATGGAAAACCGGAGATAAACCTCGGCCACCATGAAAAAAGAACACTATTTTCTTGTATGATGCATAATGAATGACTTAATTTTTTAAAGAAGGATTGCTTATACATAGTTTTCTCAAAAATTATAGATATTTGGTGCCATTTGCGTTGGATTAATGATAAATCAGGACTTCAAACTAGTCCACAGTTCTAAGGATATGAAAGATTTCAATTCTAGACGTTTTTTGGTGTACGCAACGTACTATGGATGGCTGCCTGTAGCCTTAACTTTATTCATAAGTTTCTTGGTGAAGGAAAAGATGGGAACTATTTTGGTGAGTTGAGTTATTAATTAAATTAAAAATACGGTTAATTAAAATAATATTTTATAGTTTTAAAACAATTGTATTGATCTTATGAAATGCTATGACAGTATTTTATTAGTTAACACGTGATAAGTTAAATGATTTGGTATGGATTTAATGTCAGGTTTTAGGAGAATTTTAGTCAAAAATTTCGAAAATAGATGACGGTATATTTTGAGAATTGAATTTTAATAAAAAGTATCCTTTTTAATTTTTTGACCTTAAAACGCCATTAAGCGAACAAAAGGTAGGGTTTTGATGGATTGCCACCATAGAATGAACCCCAAACACTAAAAATCTCAAGGGTGTAGAAGTAAAGTACAGTGGTCAATGAACGTTCACCGAAATTAAATGTGTTTCTCTCTAAATTCTGTTTAAATTAAATACACAATTCGGTAGAAACATTTAACATAATTTTATGAATTGAAAAATACTAGTTGTGAGGTGTAACCTTTTATAACTTTTACATCAGTAACCCCTTTTTAAAACCTTGTCTTGGGAGTTAATAAAAATAGTGTGTTTATTTCCTCTCGTACAATAAATAATGTACTGAATATCATAAAAGTTCACCCATAATTATTATAAATATTATAAAACAAAAAGCTACATATAAATTCGTTTATAAGAATTCAAAATGGATGTAAGAAATCAAAACAAATCATAAAAATATCATTCTTCTTAAGGTTCGGAATATAACTTGTAACGTCTGATATAATGAGTTTTAATTAATTTTTAAATTCTGGCATTTTCATTTATGAAAAATAATAGCCTATTTTTTTTTATCAAAAAGGAGGTTTATGTAAAAGCATACCTTGGGCTTTATTAAAAGACAGTGGATAATGTAACCCTAAACCATTGATAAAAATGATTATATCTAACTAATGTTTTTAATAATATGAATTTTGTTAATATTATCTTCAGCTTATGCATAACATTACAGATAAAATAATGAGTTATTTTTTACTACCATTGTATAAAACTGTCCCCGCGTATTTCAAAAGGCACATGAAAGCTAATAGCACCCAAACGTAAAGTCATACCCGAATGGGTGTTATTGTCCATTTTGAACGCTTTTCTACTAAACTACACATACAAGCTCAAAATATTATGTATACAAAACAACAAAAATATGAAAGTTTACGAAAAATACAGTGAAGCAAGTACGTACAAACCTAAAATTTTTGTCGTAACAATTTTTACAATATGTACCTGACTGTGGTTCTTGAGGCATGACTCGTCACTGGCAATACAGTGATACCAACAACTCGCGATCAAACCGGTTTGTTCCTTTAGGTATATACTAACGTGAGTGAACCGTGACGCGTGTCACACAAATTATAGTGAGTTTTTCTGTAGTGTGGATTTTATTTAACAGAGAGCATTAATTGCCCAATGTTCCATATATTGATTCACTTTTGGTATAGAATGTTCTTTATTTCATGCTGGAAAGTTGGGGTATTATTTCACGTCTAGACAAGTTTCACATAAATCAGACTCGGTGTAATTTAATGTGATATAATGTTAAAATTATGGAATAAATGAATTCTATCTTTTTTTAATGAAAGTACGCTGAAATACAAGTATTTATCTAATTCTGATATAGTCAATTTTTTGTTTTCGCTGTTAATGACAAAGTGTTCCTTATACATATAGGCAATGTGGGTTATCCAGGCATTTTGATAGAAAAAAGCCCAGGTATTTTGAAAAAAATCATAGAATGAAAAGCATAAATGTAAAATTGACAGAAACCAGTAGGCAAGTATGAAATATTCATTTCCTACTTTGATAGGCCATGTGTATATTATCTCGACATTGTACACATATCCAAAAAAAAAAGACAAGCGAACATGTTAAATAAATGTATGGTTTAAAAATGTCGGTAGTATAATTATTTATTTAATTAATAATTTAATACTAATTATTAAATAAAAAAAGAAAATAAACCATAGAATTGGAAGGAAACTTCTTATAATAGTGATCCCCTAAGGGAAAAATTCTGCGAATACAACTTTAATCACGAGAAAAATGGATCAATATTTTTGTATCAGTTATATTTAATGGTGTTTTTACTTGCTTTATTAGACAATGTACACACGCATGAGACTTGTACCTGCAATCTACCCTTTCCG
This sequence comes from Laupala kohalensis, assembly GCA_002313205.1. Lineage (NCBI taxonomy): Eukaryota > Metazoa > Arthropoda > Insecta > Orthoptera > Trigonidiidae > Laupala > Laupala kohalensis. The sequence continues at coordinate 61,715 of NNCF01132511.1, read as the reverse complement.
TTACTCGAGGACACTTTTTTGCTTATATATTTCTCCTTGCACATGCATTAAAAACACCCATGACTTTTAATATTGCGTTAAAAATCATGTATACCCAACTAATGCCTCTCTTTATTCATTATAATTATAACATTTTACTCAACTGTTTCTTGATTAGAAATTAACAAAATATTGAATACAAACTGACAAGGAGGTTATTAGCCAATTTCGTAGAGTAAACTAAACTGATGTGTCCTAAAATCTGCGCAGATGTTCATCATTTGCGTGTGCGCCGCTGCAATGTACATTGCTGCCGGCGCCCTCAACATCCAATCATACAATAAATATAATTTTAATGATTACAAAAGACAAGTTCTTGCAGACGGCATTATGGCTATAATTTGTGCGCTGTGTTATTTAATTTCGTTGGTATTTGTTATTATGGATCTGATAAAACATCATTGATTCTTGTTTATATTTGTATTTTAATTTGTAAGTGGATGTTTTAGAAGTTGTTATGAAAATGGTTATTTTCTAGTTTTCTAAATACATTGTTTTGAAACAGTAGAGAATACTTTTAATTTAATTAATCTTAAGCTCTCTAATTAGAAAAACTCCAAAACGCATTCTGCAAATTTAAGAAATTATTTGTAAGGCATTACTTTTCGTGTAACTACTCCAATGTGTAATTGATTGGTAATATATAATTTTGCAAGAAATATTTCACATTACTTTAGTAAAGGTGAACGATTTAGTTAAAAAAAAACAACGAAAAGTTGGTGTATGACACCCTTTGGGATATGAATGAGAACTTTGAACTAGAAAATGAATTTTTGAGAGTACTCAGTATTATACTGTCCTACTTTAAATACGTTAATTATTCAAGTCACATGGTTTCCTATTTCAGAATTACAGTGAAATTCCATTATGTCATATATAAATACCCATATTTGGCAATAGCCTAAATCCTTCGTTATGGGTAGTACTGCAAAACTGAAAACAAAAAACAAAAGTCTGCATTCGCAAGAAATTTTTAGGAGCCTTTATTCACTACGAAGAGCTACTCGGTTGTGGTCAGTTAAAACGGCGCCTTTTTCTCTAGTTTCGAGGCACCATGTTGGATGAATGAGAAAATGCACTCAGTCATTGCAGTAATTGAGACTTGTCACAATGTAATCCAGGTTTCCTTCCCTTCTCCGTACTATCTTGATTCACTTCCCTTCTCCTTTGAGCTCGTGCGTTTGTGGCATACTCTTGTACACACAAGCTGGCGTTTAGTCTCTTTCATTCTTATGTACTTTCTACCGAGTTAACTTTTCGTGCTACATGTAGAATTCCCAGCTTCGCTCAAAATTTGAGGTATGCAATACATAGTTTATCAAATATTTTAAGTGGCCATTCATTATACTACAATAATTAATTAAAATAATGTGACCTTCATTCATTATTTAATACAAACCAAACCACAANCAAGCTGGCGTTTAGTCTCTTTCATTCTTATGTACTTTCTACCGAGTTAACTTTTCGTGCTACATGTAGAATTCCCAGCTTCGCTCAAAATTTGAGGTATGCAATACATAGTTTATCAAATATTTTAAGTGGCCATTCATTATACTACAATAATTAATTAAAATAATGTGACCTTCATTCATTATTTAATACAAACCAAACCACAAGTAACATTTGAAAATGCTCCGATTTCCAATCTGAGCGAAAATGTGGAGAAGCAAAATTTTTATCAAAACTTTAATTGATTTCCAAATTTGTTTTATGAGTCAAGTATTAAATACGTATTGCTTTTTAATATATACGTCAGTATGTGAGTTAATCTGAGTGTTTTATTAGTGGGAATTAGATAAATACAGATATCTTGCGCGTTAAGTGAAGTTATGACAGCTGGTTGACAAATGTGATTCCTAAACATAATCACTATAGTGTTAGGACCGACTACGTGGTGGTAGAGTAATTAGTGCTAGTCAAAGATACAAAGTTCAGATTCCATGTATGCAATGATGATTTTATTCCGTTCTTTGAATAAAGTAGTATACACAATATTCATTTAGGTTACGAAGCTTAAAAAATGTCATATCTCAAAATTATTCTACTGTCATCGATCATTAATCTAATCCTAGCAAATTACTAAGGAGATAATCTTGTCTCTAGTAAAAATTCTCTTAATTTGATTCTTCCCCATGCAGTAAAAATTTGCTATAAGAGTGACATTACTGACTCTGTGGTACATGGTGTGATCCTGCGTCATATTGCTATGGTTGAAATATGAAACTAACAACGTGCTCCTGTGCAATTAGCTTGAGTTCCAAAACAGTATTTTCTATGAATAGATATTCCTTCCTTCCTAGTGAATTAATTTATGTGCTTTTATTGCTTCCATTTTACACACTCCATAAATCTGTTTCAATTCATATTTCTATTTTCATCAACTATTCTTTACATCAACTAAAAACATGCCAATGCTCAAAGTGTTTTGTCTAACCTTTCGACTTGATTCCATGCAAATCATCTCATTCTAAACACTGACAAAACAGTGTCTATGTCATTTCACAATAGTATCACAAAATCTTTACCCCAGGTTTCTCTTTCTTTAAACGGAACACAATTAAAAACTGTTACGAATACAATATTCTTAGGTCTCCATATTCAAGACAACCTCAAGGGTCACGTTGACAATCTTAATTCCCAAATAAGCAAATTGTGTTACGCATTTCGAATCTTAGTTAACGCAGTTAGTCCACGTATTTCCCGTTGCGTATATTTTGCGAACGTTTACTCCCATGTACGTTACGGCATTACCTTCTGGGGTAATTCCGGACAGAGTATTCAAACCTTCAGAATTCAGAAGAGGATAGTTCGGATAATTTGTAAATCTCACCCCCGAAATTCTTGTAAACATTTATTCAAGGAATTAAATATTTTAACACTTCCCTGCATTTATATTTATGAAACAGTCGTGTTTGTTAAGACCGAATTACTGAAGTGCCACCCTTGCTTTATACGAAACAGTCTCGTTCACGAACACAATACTCGCAATAATAATAATATTCATCGGCCTAGAGTGTCAACCAGTCTTTGCCAAAAAGGACCTTATCATTCGGGAATCGTTCTATATAATTCCCTGCCCAAGAATATAAAAGATATAATGAAATTGAATCTCTTCAAATCCGCGGTTAAAAACTACCTCCTGCACCAGTGCTTCTACACTGTAGAAGAATTTATTGATTTAAAAAAAAGTTAAATCCGACTTGTACCTTCACGTCATTGCTTTAGTACTTTTTAAATAACTTATATCAATTTTTAGAAAAAAATTATTTTCTTGCATGATTGTGTTGTCATATATTAATTTAGTTTTATGTGTACTCAACTTTGGCACGGTTGTGTACATAAATTCTGTAGCCCCATCCTGGCTCGGGTTTTGCTCCGGTTTTCCTTCGGGTAGAGGCGGATTTCTTATACAAGTTCTCTAGGCTTTGTCTAGGGGTGTGTTTTAATAATCTATAGTTCGATAATAACTTGTACATGTAAATTTTTTGTGTTAAATTACTAACATATTGACATTCTATTAGTATTATAACTCGCAGCTAACTTTTCATCTTATCTAGGAACTTTTGCTGAAATTTTTGAATCCGCCTCTGCCTTAGGGCCCTTGATTGGAATTGGTCCCTTGCTTGCTTCCGGAGAGTAAATTAGTTTATTGTGATCCACGTGGTCATACGCAGTTTGTACTGTTTTTGACAATAAAAATTTATTATTATTATTATTAATATTTTACTTTCAATTTTCTTAAAACATTTATATCACCCTCATCTTTCAATTGTCAAGTGATATTTCATTTTCCAGACCCAACCCACCTCTTCGGATCCAGTACCATCTACTACTGTTCTGTAACATTCTTATCTAATTTCGTATCTCTAATTTATCGCAGTTCAAAACACTACTTAGTTTCTTTTTCAATTAATCAGTAAATTTATTGTGTACTTTTCTTACAACATTCATACCAACCTCATTGTTTACTTGTCACGTGATATTCTATTTTATTAACCATCCACTGTGAACCCATAATTTTTCTTCTTCATAAAACATAGTCCGTTACGCAATTTAGTTTATTTTTCTTCAAGTCAACAACAACATGACACATTACCATTCTCACAATAATAATACCAACTTAATATTTTTTTGTGTCACATGATTTTTCATTTTCTGGTAACAACCATACAGTTTGAAACCATTACCACCTCAATCATTTTTATTACATCCTACGGTATTGTGCTTTGCCATGTAACGCAGTCCTATTTACGTTATTCTTTTCTCGGCTCAATAACAGCTTGATCCACCGCATTTCTTAAAACCTTCATACCAACCTCACGTCTCCGCTCTCACGTAGCGATAGTTTATTTTCTAGTACCAACCATCCACTTTGAAACCATTACCACCTCTAGTTTGCACTTCCTTACCTCTAAACGCGCACAGTGGGCGCTCACCGCCCCTCTTCCCTCCCTTCCTCCTCCCACTCCGCTCGTGCAAAGCGTTCTTTCTGTTCGCGTTTTCACTTTTGATTTAGCATGCCGTCTTCCGGCCACCGCTTCGCCGGTTGCTTTGATCACGGTGGCTTTGTTCCGGCGGCAGCGTGGCGTCGTCGGTGAAGCGGCGAGGCGCAGCGAGAGCGGTGACGAAGAGAGGTGGGGTTGGACGGAAACAGGGGTGGCCATGGGAGGGAGAGGGTTGTTTCCCATAAAAAATGCGCCGTAATTGGAGGTTCGATGGAAGAGGCTATGGTAAATCAACGTTTCTCGATATATTAAATCAATAATTTCCTTAATTTAAATAACTTATGTGACCTTATTTTCACAGACTAGATTTATTGTCAATTATAATTTTAATACAACGTGTTGGCTCCTACTGTGATCGTCATCAGGTAACTGATGAGAAAAAATACGAAAATTAGTTAAGGTGCAGAAAATGAGAAAAAGAGTTCACAAATATCACCGAATACGGAGTAAAATGAATTTAGCAATAAGATTGTATAAATTTTTTAAATTATTATATATTTCTACGGGCGTAATTACTAATGATAATTTCATTATTTTGTGTTTGAAGCAACTTAGGAACAGATAATTTATAATTTAACTTCCTGATACAATTTTAATGAATTTAGTGAAATTAAAACCAAGTAAATAATAAATAAATAAATAAATTTATTGTCAAAAAACAGTACAAACTGCGTTTGACCACGTGGAGGACAATAAACTAATTTACTCTCCGGAAGCAAGCAAGGGACCATCCCATCAATTCCGATCAACGGCCCTAAGGCAGAGGCGGATTCAAAAATTTCAGCAAAAGTTCCTAGATAAGATAAAAAGTTAGCTGCGAGTTATAATACTATTAGAATGTCAATATGTTTGTAATTTTAAGCAAAAGATTACACGTNAAGTTATTATCGAACTATAGATTATTCTGAGTATAGTGTTTAAAAATCATAAGAATTGAAATAACACTAAATTCACGATTTATTGTTACAATAAACACGCCCCTAGACAAAGCCTAGAGAACCTGTATGATAAATCCGCCTCTACCAGAAGGAAAAACGGAGAAAAACCCGGGCCAGGATAAGGCTACAGAATTTATGTACACAACCGTGCCAAAGTTGAGTACACAAGTAGATTGTTATCTCCGTGATACTCTTATTTACACCTGATGATGTCCAATATTACAGAAGAATATTATTGAAGAGTTATTGCTTACGAGCATTTAAAATGAAAACATGACAATTTAGGTCGTATTGATAAATATATGCTCCATAGCTTCAGAAAATTCGAGGTTTATTGCACGTTGAACATTTATTAAATTAAAGATATTTTGAAAAAGTATATTTTTATATTTTACTTCTCATTTTTGAGGTGAGAAACTATGAAACCTGCTCAACCATTTTACCACATTTTCTTGGTAAAGGATAAATTTTTGAGTTGACTAGGAGTCACAACGTACTGAGAAACTTAAGCTTCTCAAAATTTTAAATTTCATAAAATGACGAATCAGATTTTAAACAACTCTTGAAGTTGCTTTAACGGAAGAACAATTTATAATTTTTGAAAATATATAATATCATGTCGATTGTTACTGCGTAAAACTTAAACGTTATAATATTTTCTATGAAAATAGGTCTCCAAAGGTAATTCATTTTCCCAATCAGCTCGATATATCAAAAATTGAAATTTTTACTGTTACATTAGTAATTGAATTACAAAGAGAAAGATTACTGTCTACAAGTGATTTGATAAACTACCTTATTTCCACTTTTCTACACAGAATGTTCGTACTTCTTTATGAAAGTTTGTACACTTGATACTTAAAATGAGAATAATATTATTGTCTCCATTAAAATTATTTAAAATACACAAATCTCCCTCTTTTGCATCTCTTCATATAGAATTTATGAATGTTTCTGAACTTATTGGGTTTCCGCCGGAACAATAATGGGTACAATAAAATGTATCTTTAGATATGTGTTATTTGTGTTCCTTTGCCTACACTAAATTAAAACGACAAGTGATACTGTAACATAACTAAAGGATCAACTCATTTAAAACCGAGGTGGGTCGTTAGTAAGTGATAATCGCCACGCTATCGGTCACCCCTGGCTGGACGTTTGGGAGACGGGTTGGTGGCAAGCGAGAAGCTGGAGCTCAGCTGGCGCGCCGTTCCATAACCCTGCTGACAAGCACGCAGTTACCTCTGCTGACTTTCCCTTTTCATACAGAAGATTATTGGCAAAAAAGATGCGCGCCATTCTTCGCAACTTTGCGTGAAGAGAGACGGAGTGACTACGATTGCACGCAATGCTATTCCCTGTTAAGAGTGAGGAGAAAGATTGGATGCTATGACGTGTTTGTGATGAACTTATTTTTCTCATTGATATCTTATTTACAACACGACTACATTCAGTTTTTTCTGTGTTCTCTTAAACTTTATAGTATTAGGGTTGTTTATAGGAAGTGATAGTCTGGTCCCTTGCTTGCATCCGGAGAGTAAATTGATTTATTGTCCTCTGCGTTTGTGACTGATTTTTAGCATTAAATTTACTACTTTTATTATTATTATTAGTATTAATATTATTAGTAGTATTACTATTAGTATTAATATTATTAAATTATTACAAAATTATTAAAAGCAAATTCTTATAAGTATTTTTTGTTTTATTAAAAACATAAATGTATATGGGATGCATGCATTTTGTTAAGAAATGGTTGAATCATATGATGACGTAAAGAAATAAAATAGTTTTTTTTTGTGGGATATAAAGAAAATCAACAAGTTCTTTCAAAAATACCCTCCATTAGCTATATAAACGCATCTAATAAAAAACTAATTAGTAGCAATACCTGACCAATTACGAGAAGGAGGTAGAAGTCTCCAGAAACGTTGGACTTTATTAAAAAGACGTCTCCAGAAAGGTCAAGAATTTCGCCGACCTTTCGCCTCTTGCCGTCTTAGATGCCACGTCGCCTGAGAACAGCAAAGAAGCCAATAAATCCTCTCTAAGCTCTTTGTTTGTCGCCGGTGTAGCAATGGTAGTGGCGGCTGAATGTGCTCAGAGGCCGCTGCATGCGGTTCTTTGTTATATTTCTTTTTTCACTGAGAACGTTTACGGGCTCCTGACTCAGCGCGCGTGGTGCTTCATTTGTTCTTGTCTGTTGTCACATGAAATTGCTCCGCTGTCTAAAAGTAACAAGCGAATACGTTCGTACGGTGAAATTTGTTTGCTTTCACTCTCGATCTGGGTCACAAGATTTAATAAGGATTCTCCGACTGTGACCGCATTTTTTGATAGAACTTCAACCTAATTTCTGTAGCTTTATCTTGAATTATGATACGTTTTTCGATATTCTCAAAAAGTTATACTTTTTTTGGGATTTCAGATTTTATTTCAATAACGTGTCAGTATTACTATTTTGATATTACATGTTTTTTGATACAGTTGACAGTTCTCTTTCGTTCCATGAATACGTTAGATGTGTATCTCAGAACTCAAATTTGTGTTTTAGAAACCATGCATGTTACATCTTTTTAGGAATTGTGCGGAAAATAAATTGATAAATTTCTAATTATTTTAAACTAGTTTTTTGTAAAAGCCAATTTACTTGAATACTTTAATCATATAACCTCTTTTTCCAATGCATTGCAACAATTCTGAATACTTTGAAACATCTAAAAATAATTGTTGTCCTATCATACTTACACTACTTGCAACCATTATTTTCATCTATAGTTTTGAACGCAAATGACTTATCCACTGACTTTATAGTTATTCACAGTACTTAAACGTACCAAGTTATAAATTCACAAGACAGTCTATTGTCGAGCATCACTACTACTCGTAGGAGAGAGCTGTGGGAAAAGCAATTATTTCCACCATATTTGGTTTCACTGGAAAATGCTTGCATACGGTGACGGTGGTAAGAGCAATACGTTGACAGAAATTTATTTTTACGTTTTATTGAAATGACCAACATTATGTGAGTCTTGCAGTGAAATTATGCAAATATTAATGATAGCTACAAAGTAAGAGACCGCTTTATTTTAGATAGTAATACTTTGTATAATCAAAATACTACAGTGTGGTATTTATACCTTTGATCGATTAATTTATTAGTTTAATTTTCAAAAAACCAAAAATAAACAACACGACGTTAATATGTACAATTTTATATAACATTGTGAAATGTTATCGAAAAAGACACTCGCAATACTCTCCTGCAGTGCCATGTTATTTGTAAACTACTCCTATTTTCCAGACAGGGCAGAAGACGGTTTTGGAGATCGGGTAATGTGCATTTTCAGTTCCATCAATAATAAACATTTGTTCAATTTGAGTATGTATAAACTTATTTCATGTTATGTATTCTAAGCGTATATCCATTTTAACGCCATAAAAATTTCAATTGTTTCATACAAACCTTTCCTTTGTCGGATTCATACATTCAGTTTTAGTAGTCCATGCACTTTTCTCACCATGCAAGTTGAAATTCTAACTAATGCATGATCATAAGCGAGCAGTAATGTTGAACAGAGTGCCCATCGAGGGTTTAAGAGAGTTTGTTCTAAACTCAGTGAGTAACAAGCCGAATATGAAGTGAAAACAAGCTCTTTGAGTGGAAACGACGTTCACTTCAATATGACTACGAAGCTCTGCTTGAGAAAATGCAGACTATAACAGATTGATACACAAATAGAATGGTACCTTTTCATCTTAAATATAAAAGAAGAAGGTACCATTCTGAGGATAAATAACTGACATCCTTAGGTACATCATTTTAGTTCATTTTTAAGAAAACTTCAATTGAGCGATCGAATCATGCGCGTGCGAAATAAAAATAATAAGCTTTTCTTGTTTCATACCACTATCACCACAACATAAAATAAGGTTCTAGTTTTCATTATCCTTGATTTGGAAAAGGAACGCTCCAAAATATTATAGCATCTAGTAATAAAATTCACTCACTTGTATAGTTTCTTCTATTACCAGTTCATTGTCGTATTCTCTTCCGACATTGGTTCTGAGAACATACCATTGATTTTATACCATCTACCCCAAGACCAGATCTGAGAAAGAAACGAAGGCTGAATTACTTCTCTTAAATGTGTACATCGTGCTCCTCTCCCGTCTCTCTTTTCCACTTTCCCAACTCTACGCTCTTTCCTGATGCAATGATTCTCACGTTTTATCACTGCAACCTTATCCTTCTCAGACTGTTGGGTCCCGAACCCATCGTGATACCCTACCTAGAGACCCAGATCCTACGATACTCTCCCGTCGTGCTTTTCTCCCGACGGCGGCCTTCGCTCGTTTACTTCAAAGGCGCCGCCAGAGATTGCGTCTCCTTCCGACAGAGGTCTCTCGCTTGGGAGTAGGACGAGTTGGAGGCGGTTTCTCACACTCTTTGTGACAATCACGGCTTTTGTCTCCAGAGACCTTGTGTCGTCTCTTGTCCTGACCCATATGACACTCCCCCTCTAAATCCACTCACTTTCAAAGCCTGAATTTCGTGCTGCATTGGTACTTTTCGGTCTCACAAAATGTTCTGAAGCTCTTTGGACGTTGTAGCACACATGTTCTTCCACGCAATACAAAGCTTTACTTCTTTTCTTTTCCTACGAATAACACCCAAAATTTTTCGTCTCGATTCTCTACTTTGCAATATGCTAACTGTTACGGCACACCACCAGCCCACATGCGATGAATTGTAAGCTTTTGGATAGAAGCGGGATTCAACCATAAACCACAACCTTTATGGTAGAGTTCGCTGCCACCAGCTTGGTTTCCCCAAGCAATCAAACACTCGAGTAATAACAACAAAACATTTAATTCAAATTAAATAAAGCTCTGAATATTTACAAATGTAGACAAACTCGCAAATCATAAATACAAGTTTGAACTTGTTATTACTTGATATTGCTATCTAAAAGCAATAATTACACACAGTTATAACTACTGGTGTTATGAATTAACTCGGAAATCTACCCAGATTATCCGAAGTTCAAAAAGTTCCAAGTTGCTATCTCGAAATAAATAACTGTTCCAAGCTATGTTATTCGCGCCTATAGCAGGTAATAGAATTACCGCAGCAATTCTCAGTGGTCTGACGACCAAACTAACCAAGTTACATATTAAATAACTTGCGTACTTCTATACGCTTTCGCACTTGTCTCAAAGTCTGAAAGCCTCCAGTATAAAAGTCACTTAGGAGCTGAAATCCCTCCAATATATATTGAGGCGGAGGTCACGTGACTACCTCTTCGCCCGTTTCCAACACCCCACCTCGGCTTGGTCACTCCTCAGCTTCCGAGAAAAACTGCCTTTTCGGATGAACACTATTTCTGTCAAATGCTGAAATATTCCATACACACTCATTTTCCTTCTCCGGGCGTTCATCTCAGTTTTCAGAAATAGAAGGGAGTTCTGCCTCTCCACAATACGAGAGGTCTTAGCGCGCACCTTTTCTTGTTTGGGCGGCGACGGGCGTGGCTCTTAATCGCCTTTGGTATTTCCGGCGAGCACAGTGCTTGAAAATGTTATTTCAAAATCTGTACTGGCCACGATGTTACACTAACGATGAAGATGTATCACACAAATTTCAACTTCCCGATCTCAGTTCTTTCTTTCGTTAGGTTTACTTTTGCGTCATCACGCTTTACTGAATCCTTAAAAACGATTATTCAAATCAATGGTTTATGCTTCTATGCTACAACATAATAGTCACCGACCCTCAATGCAATCGGAGTTTTACAATTCTTGTATCTAAGAAAAAGTATTGACTGTAGTAGTATTAAGAATGAATGCTTTTTTGTTTAACATATCCTTCTCCTGTAATGGCTTAATTATTTATAAATATTAGTTTGTTGAATCAGTTCACTTCAGTCGCTCTACTGCTGTTAGTTTATGTTTTAAATGTTATTTTCAAGTAAAAATAATTTCTTTCTAGGTATTTCTGTTTATGTCACTCACTCATTCTAATTTCTCTATATCTCTTCAAATATTCGTGTCATCAAATATCATGGTATATTGAAGTGGAGACTTCAAATAAAGGACGTACAGAACTGTCAATCATGCAATTACACAGTCGCCAGTGAAGGAAAAATCAGCAGCAAAAGTTATTTTTTACATTTTCCGCTACAAAAATCGTAAACTTCGTTAAATACAGACTGNATTTTCCGCTACAAAAATCGTAAACTTCGTTAAATACAGACTGGAAATACCCCACACTCAAGGCCCAAGTGACCGTTCTTAACTTTTTTTTCTTCAAATTTTATGTCTATAAATTTAGTTATATCTCCTATCACGAATTTGGGAATCGTTCCTTCAAGTTCACTGGTGAGTGTAATTTCCATACACGCTTCAAGTACTCACCTCAGCCTGACATGGATTCAAACATGTATTGCTCCCACGAATTGACAACAATGTGTCCTCCATGTTGAATATGGAAGGCGTTCAAAAACTTATAATATTTAAATACTTGTTTTTCAAAAAGGAAAAGTACAAATATGAAATAATGGGAAATTGTGTATACATATTCTAATAACTTAAAATGGTTTACACCATCCGGTTACGCAGAAAGCGAATTATGCAAATTCGCGTATTAAAACGCATAATAATTCAAAATATGTTAAAACAATGTTAAATATTATAGACCACTTCATAAATGAAGGTCCAACACCGCGTATTGTTTTTAGCTATTCGATACATACTAACGCTGCCAACAACCCTTTGATGTCACTATCACCGACAGACTGTCATTCGCAGCTGCCTTCCCTCTGCTACCAACCGCTTACAGACTTGAAACAGCTCTGTTTACAACCGTTTCATTTGCTGTTAAGCAACCGACGACGATATCTGGAACACGTGAACGTATTGATACATACGTGCTGCTGCAAGGGGAATATTTGCCCATTTATGAAACGCGATTGCTGTCTGTTTACATTTGGTGAAATAGCGTCAAGTTAGTATCATTCAAGAACGCTTGTTTGTATTCTGATCTAAATTTAAGAGGTAATTAATAAGAAATCTGGAACAAATCTGTCTTGCTTTTTACGTTAAGGGATGTGATTGCTATACTTGTGTAGCAATATATGAAACCTTCTGAATATAAACATTATAACGTGCTTTATAAAGAAGTTTGTGATTAATTCAATGTATTCGTCTCTTTATTTAATAAACTTGGTTACGTTTTATTAAAATAAACTATTTTAATTCAGATTAACAATTTTGAATGAATTAATATAAAACATTTCATTTATTCCCAACAATATTGTTGAAATTAGGCGCTCCCCACCCGGCGCTTGTCTCAGATCATGTAAACAATTTCGCGATTGTAAACAAATATAACATCTGTCAACAAATATGGTTGTGCTCACATCCTTCTTACAGTTTTCCTCCAATAAAGGTTTTAATGCATATTTACTTGGTTAAGCTTTGTCGATTATTTAACTTATCAGATCTTTCAAAACATCCAGTTAGATTTTTTTATATTTACACCTCGGATGCTAGGTCATGCATCCTATTGATTTTGATACCTATAATCGGAATTCGAGAACCAACTCCGAGAAATATGTCTGTCTACAAAATATGTTTGCAACATACGACTTATGACAGAATATAATGATTAATTTCTGAATCAGACTTATCTTTGAGTCAAAAATAAGGTATTACATATGGTATCCACCTCAGTGTAAATTTGACGTGTTCAAAACCATTAAAAAATCGGATATCTCTTTATAACAAGTTCTTCAGAAAGCTGGTGTCTCTTTTTACATTGTTTATTTCAGAAAGCTTTTTCGACCGCGTAGCGGCCATCTTTAGTGCTACAAAATAAGTACAAAATGTGATAACGATAAAAACCATTAAATGTCTTTAGTGAAACAAATGTTGGTCAGATTCCGTTGTAGGCACTCCGCTAAAAAATAGACTTTATAAATTCAGAATGAAATTTGCACTCTCGAACTTACACATCTGGTTTCTAACCAGAGTGCCTGCGACGGAATCTATGCCCAAAATTTGTTTCACTAAAGACTATATTTAATGTTTTTTATGTTTATCTCATTTTGTAGCACTAAAGATGACCACTACGCGGTCGAAAAAGCTTTCTGAAATAAACAATGTAGAATAAGCCATAATGTTTTCCTCCATAATTAAAAACTCTTTCAACAACTCACCGTCACCTAATATATTCTTCAGAAACTAAACATAAATTTTTCATAATACAAATGGTTTTATCCACAACGTTGATCCAAATATTGGCATGGACCCTAAGTTCTAAGCGTTGTTAAGTTCATACTCGAATAGCAATTAGTTTGTTACCAGGTATGATATTAATGAGTGCAGTGTATGCCCTACGGTATGTAATACGAAATTTCTCGTGTTGATTATCAATGAACATTAAAATAGACACACATAGACAAAGAATAAACATTAAAACATATCAGTATTTTATATTTTTTAAATTCTTAATTTACTCCGTGTAACCTTGTTTCATTAAAGAGGAAATCATGTTAAAATTTTAAGACAATGACTATAAAATTATTATAGGTACACCTATAAACGTACGTGTTAATATTCTACAGACTATGGAAAGATAAAAAAATGTCACATTGCTTTGACCATCTCTATAATTTTAATCAACAAATATTCTCCGTTTGCTTATAAAGTTGAAGGAAATTAAATAAAATAATCGTGAACGGTTTTCGAATTTCACGAGATTTATCGTAGTTTACTTGATTGATCCTTATACTGTTGTAAAACTACATTTTGAGGGTTCCGAATATTTTTTATGTTTAAACATCTATAAAGAAGAAAAGACATAGACAAAAATTAATCCAATCAAAATAAAGAATTCCGAGATACACCAGAACTATTGCAACTTACAGATGTGGGTCATTGGAACTCTGCGTACAGCTGACAATATTTTAACAACTCTTGTAGACTACTACGTATATAATCCTTTGATTAATATTTATCTTGTAAATTGCGCTAGAAAGCATTAAATACTCTTTGAAAACTGGACTTGGTGCAATCACGTAGTGTCACCTATCTCACGATTTTCACAAGACCTGAGTTTGCACTATGGAGGTACCGGACCCTAGAAATTAATTTTAAAGGAGATATACAAACACACGACGGTCCAGACGAGGTAGCTTGCGGAACGTAGAAGGGTGGCAGTGACGTCGCTTGAGTCAACGGGGGTGTAGACGACGACGAAGAGCAAGGGAACCATAGCTAGGGCGCCACCGTCACGGCTGCCAACATGTGCTGCGTAATTAACTCTTCGCCACGCTGCCACCCGACGTAGGGTTGGATTTATGTGGCGCGGCCACCTCATCGGTCGCGTCCCGGGCGCCATCGCCGCCCTCTATGTGAGTTTTCTGCCTCCACTCCGCCAGCAGCGGACCTTCGGAGTTGTAGGGTGCGGTACACTCCGAGCGGCTTGGGCGACGGTAGAGGGGAGGTCCAGCGCCATGCCACCGCCCCGACGACGACGCCATTCAACACAGGTGCCGTCTCCACTGCACCCTGGCAACGACGGCGAGACCTGAAGCAGGAGGGAGACAATCGCGACGAAGGGAATAAGACAAAGCATGAATAAAAAATAAATGATATAATGTAGTATCATAAAATCGATATGATGTATCACATATATAATATTGGCAACAATCCTAATAAAAACATGCGTCTCATTTTCATTTCTAAGCATTTCGAAAAATCATACAATTTATCTAAACACACTCAGCATAGATCTTACTCTCAACTAACTGAGTTCAGTTCTCATTTTTTATTACTTCCTTTCTTAATTTTAAATTTAGAAATCGTCAATTAACATAGTTTTTAAAAACAATATTTAAAAATATAATAGTAAAAATAAAGTATTTAAAATTACGTCATTTAATCTAGTTGAAAAAGGACAATAATAAAAAATGAACTTTTTTTATATATCGATATCACGTATTAAATTTTATTGATTCTTTGCTTTTTATTTATTCAAATTGCTTCGCTTTCTGAAATATTGTTCCCAGATATTCTGCGGGACCGCCCCAGTCAAGAAGATACATTCACAAGTTCATAAGTTGCGACAACCATCACTAGCACTCTGACCAAATCTAGAAGAATCGCCCGCATGAGTTGCACTTGATTATACGTGATCATTTTCGTCATATTCATAGAAAGAAGTGGTTAATTTTGTAGTTACTTTTTATTCTTCTCATCATTATGTATAGGGAAGAGCATCACTTTGCGAAAGACCACCAATAAGTTCGAAAGGCGTCCCCTCACGCCATCTTTTACTGTGCTCATAATAAGACTAACATATGAAAGAAAACAAGAGAAGTTAAAAGTAAAAGAATACCATGAGATGACTCTCCTACAGGTGCCATGTATGTTGTGATAAAGAACAGTTCACTAGAAGAAAGGATCAATAATACGAATTTAGACCACTGTAGACCGTAAGAGTCTTGTGAGAGTGGTTGCGCCAAACGGTTTGTCGGTTGAGGTAACTGGGAGAAAATTGAGTTGGGGGAATTGCATGCGTAGGTACAACGGGGGAGGCGTAAATTACGTACGAGTTATCACTCTTGACCTATTATCCCTGCGCAGTGATCACACAGGCATCTTTTCACATTTCTAAAAAACAAATTTCCGTAGTTTTAATACAATTGTAGACCATTAGCTGATCACTCTTTCTGTAAAAAGTGCGAGTAAATGCATGAGAAACCATTTGAACCAAAATTTGAAACTTGTAGCAAAACAATGGTGTCAGAATTTGGGCATATTATCAATAGTCAATAGGTTTTTGTAATAATATAATAGTTAGAGCAAAATATTACTCATTCTAAGAATATATACAAAGTTGATTTGATATCATACTAGCGAGCCATTATTTTTAATAATATTTCTTGTCCTACAATAAACCTGTGTCATTCAGTAATGAATAGATAATGTTGTACAAACAACTTCGGGAAACGTTCTCATAGCAGCGATATTGCCACTGTACGTGTTTATCTGTCGTACAGTAAGAGAACACTAGTGACATATATTAGCAATACAGTAAGTTGCACAAGACACTTCTGGAGAATATTGGCGGAACGAAACGTGTGTAAACAACCTCTTGATCGCGACGATGGACGTACTGTTCCTAAACCTACTGCATCATAATTAGATAAGGTGATAATGTAGTTATCCGCCACATTCCCATTTGTGGTCTAGTTGGGAGAATTTAGAGTACAACGAAATATAGGAGACTAATTCAGCTTACGTGCTTGTGTCTGTTGGTTACGGTTAGACGTGCATCGGGACAATTAATCACATCAATCTTCCGTGATATTTCTTGGTCACCACTCTCGATTCTTATGGGATCAAATTTGATTAGAAATCGGATTACCCGCAGATTTTCCACGTCTTGGGATCAATCCATCTGAAGTTGTCAAACACAGGTAACTTGACTGTTTTTAAATTAACTAATATTTTTATATTTATCCGTATAGTCAAACGTCCATAACTGGAAACATTTTATTTTATGCATAATCATTTGCAAATGGCAGCCATTTCTGTTGCACGGGGCACGCTGGTTTTGGCATTGACAGACGTAAACGGATTATGCCATTATTTCAAGATTCAATAGTTCTAGAAGTTTGAAATAAAGACCAATTCTGTGTTTATATCATCCTTCACATTATGTAATCTTACAACTAGGTTTACGATTGCCTTAGATAAGTATATCTACTTACATAAAAAATGGAAGCTTCGGCATCCTACCCTTTCCCTAGAAAACGTTCCCCTTAAAAGTTCTGATCGGCCACTTAACTTTGTAAAGTTAGGAATATTTCACCATAAGTCATGCTTATAATATTACATCATGTTAGGTAGAATATGCACTGCGAATTGGTCCTTCCCTCAAACTTCTAGGACTCGTGTGCCTTGAGATAATATATTCCTTTTACATCTGTAAGTGCGAAGATCAGCGTGACCCAAGTAACCAAAATGACCGCCATTAGAAGGCGGTTATGTACAAAAATAATATTTTTTCCATTTTTGAAGTCTTTGCACTTGAGGTAAATAACTGTAACAATTTTAATTTATTTAAAATGGTCAAGCAATTAAAAAAATATTTTTGGACCACCTCAAATGAAATTGATCCCCAGATGAAAGAGCTGAAATGTTTGATCAACTACTCTGAACATATTGACAGTGGGTATGGAATTGAAACCCATGGAAACAAGTAAAACACAAAATTATGTATTTGTTTATCTTATGAGCTAGAACTAGGCAAATCACTAGAAAATATATGATAAATAATTATTTTTTGTAAAGATTACAACAGATTTTTTCTAAAACATTGCAAAAAGAACAATTATTGCATTTTACTGCTAACAACTAGTTTTTTTCTAACTTCAGGAACAAGTTGGCTTGAGTTTTTCGTGACGGATTTGTCAACTTGTGGCGTAATTAGCTTTCCTGAGCACAGAGTTCAGAAAGAAGGAGTTTCATTTTTGATGTACATAACATATAAATTCATAAAAGAGGGATTTTTTTAGAAAATTCTGTTCATTAAATAATAAATTTATCTTTGTGAAACATCAAACGATTTCTCAACCCTTTCTTCTTCCTAAAATAAGGAAGAAAAGAGTATAAGAGAAATTTTAAATTTTACCTCCCTCATTGCATTTACACGAGATCATATGAAAACGAAATCCTGACTGATTGGGAATACGTGTTTTCAACAGCACTTGAAACTGGAAAAGTAAGAATTAATGTTAAATATTTTATACGTCATAATTTTATTTTAACCGGGATGGGAACTACGTACATTACTTTAACAACATGTTTAAAATTATATTGAAGTGAAATTTGTTTACTGAAAACCAAAACTCGGTTTTCTTATCCAATGCCTCACTCAAAGATAATGTTTAATGTAATATTTAATTTTTTACTGGCTATTACCACTTGATTTCAGACAATATAACCTCTCCTTGGAGGCAATGAGTAATTTTACACTTAATATTTGAGAAAATAAATACTGAGGAAGGATTATTGAAGGTTTCTTGAAAGCGTTGAATAATTGCTTGGACGCGCAGCCAAAATAACAATTTTTCATTTACCTACATCAGTTGTTTATTTACGGATATTTAATATTTAGTAAGCTGAACAGTTAATTGTTTTGTGTTGGGAGAAATAAACGCTATATATGTGACAGAAGTCAAAAGAGGAAACAGGCTAGAATCGATGGTAGGATCGCTCCGCTGGACCGTCATCTGATGCAACCAGATGCTCCCACCTGTTTCCCTCCTCTAGCTACACCGCACGCGGTCTTTCTGCCGGTTGCAAAGGCGTATTTGCGCAGTGCGCCAGTGCTCCTACCCATTGCTGAAGCACCGCTAATTAGAGGACCGCTACAAAGGCTTTCGTGTTTATGCTGAGCTCACGCTCGCGGCGTTTGAACTAGTCTTCCAGAGCGTACTTTTGCTCGCAGGTCGAAAAAACAACAAACTAGGAACAATGTGGAGCTCAGTCTGTGAATTTATAAACGATTCATGCAGTTTTGCTGTTGACTGCTTTTGAAATTAGCTGAAAAAATATTTTGACTTCCGTGTTGTATTTAGAATGATTTTTATTTTCGTACATAAGAGTGAATAACTCCATAATATAAACGATTAGAATTCTCTTAAAGAATTATTGTGGTGGTAGTGTTTTATACTGCAGTAGAATTTCAGCTACTATTTGTCTATTTCACTCACATACCACAAGGTTAACATCGCAAAATATTTGGACTGGTTTATCCGGAGAACTTTTCCCTTAAGCCTTTTCGCGTCGTAGAACACCTTCCTTCATGGCAATACAACATGTGATGTGGTAGTTTGATTTTAAAAAAAATTGTAATTAGCATGATATTAATTACGAATTATGTGTTTTCTGTTTGTAGGCTTTGCAGATTCAGTTTTGTAATGTAATTCATGCCAATGCTTATCCCTGAAGAAAATATCTTGTTTCACTATGAAAATTATGGTAGTATGTGCCAGTTGATACCATCGTTTGTGCAACACCAAAATAAAAACCTTAATAGTGCTTCACTTCTCATAATTAATTTCACTGAAACCAAATTTTCCTACAAAGGCTCATTTCTCTCCATCGGTAATCTGTTAGTTTCCGATTCCGACAGTCGTTTGTCCGGGCCTCTGGGATTGGCCTGCGAGGCGGTTGTGTTGCCAACCAATCGTGATGGATCGTCCGATTGAAAGTCGTGCCGAACGACGTAATGAAATTAATGCATTACCTTCCGGGAACACACACACAATTAACGCGACGCATCAGCGGTTGCGTAATGGGTTCGATATGTTGCATGTACCGTTAGTTTTGGAGCCATCAATCAGTGGTTCCTCCTGACCAATCGGATGGCGGTGAAGGTTTCCGATCAGTGGTGACAGTTGCCGTCCATTGATGGGTGACAATGCAACTACATCCGCTCTTCCACTGGGAATGCCTTATTTTCGAGAGCCTTGATTTGGAAAATACTGCGGTGAACTCGCAATCGAAACATTTTTTTCGCGATGAAATGAATTTTTGTAAAGTATAACTTATTAATGTTTATTATTTCTAAGTTAATTCACAGAAAAAAAATAATAAGAAAAAAACTAATACTAGGTCCTCAATAATTTGCTACATCATAATTAGTATTATTTGTTGAATAATTACATCAGACGGTTTGCTCTATTAGCAGATTTGCATCAAATAATTTTGTTAGAGCGGCTACACNTACACTTCATGTTTCTCTTAATTTAAAAAAAATTCAATAAATTTTATATTAACCCAGTCTTTTCCAGCCGTGTTTGGATAAACAAAAGTAGAGATATATTCGGCAAAACATTGAAAGACGTATTGATGAAATAATATCAAAAAAGTTTGTGGATTGAAATATATTTAAAAAACTATGGTGACTGTCTACCAGCATGTTCTGAGAAGTTACATATCAAGCAATCCACTTTCTTTTCACCCTAACAAACAACTTTTTCCACTTCTGTTTGTCTGATTTCAGTGAAGCAACGGAATTAGATATTTATTCATTAAATGCATGGCACGGCAAAAAATAGAATCGGTACCAAGAAAACATTACAAAGAATAGCGAAAAAAGAACTTTGCCTTATTAAATAATATGACTTTCGGTGGTTTAGATTTCTAAATTTTAACTCATACGTCAGATGTCATTTTTATGGATATAGAGGAAATTACCATGTAATCACGTAGTAAACGAGAACATCTCGTCTTGAATCGAGTAAATCAAGGGAAAATAACTTTTTATAATATAAGTGCACTAAGAGAGAGTGATTTTTAGGTTTCTTAAGTCTTTATTTTGCTCATAATAAACCATTATGTTTCACTTCCACACGAAAATTCATAGAGGATATGAAGATCTCCATACGCGAAACTTTAAGACGTTTTATAGTGAGAGAGATATGAGTACTACTAGATTAAGTATATACAATTTCAAGATTGCAGTTAAAAGTAATGTGTTAGAGTGGAATTAAATGTGTATGGGAAGGTAAAATTATGACATGGATCATTTACTTTACACCATTAATGTTAAAGTTTTTCGAGAAAAAGGAACAGTGGAAGGTTTTATAAAACTCTTGACTCGAACGAAACTGCACATTGCACAAAGTCTTATAGTATGAAAGCAGATAAATAATATGGCGAGGTACCATTGAGAGTCTTGAGATTTTTGGCAACGAAGTTAATGGCCATAGAATAATAATAATAAATTTATTGTCAAAAAACAGTACAAACTGCGTATGACCACGTGGAGGAAAAAAAACTAATTTACTCTCCGGAAGCAAGCAAGGGACCATCCCATCAATTCCGATCAAGGGCCCTAAGGCAGAGGCGGATTCAAAAAATTCAGCAAAAATTCCTAGATAAGATAAAAAGTTAGCTGCGAGTTATAATACTAATAGAATGTCAATATGTTTGTAATTTTAAGCAAAAAATTACATGTAAGTTATTATCGAACTATAGATTATTCTGAGTATAGTGCTTAAAAATTGAAATAACACTAAATTCACGATTTATTGTTACAATAGACCCGCCCCTAGACAAAGCCTAGAGAACCTGTATGATAAATCCGCCTCTACCCGAAGGAAAACCGGAGAAAAACCCGGGCCAGGATGGGGCTACAGAATTTATGTACACAACCGTGCCAAAGTTGAGTACACATAAAACTAAATTAATATGAGCCATAAGACAACACAATCATGCAAGAAAATAGTTTTTGAAATTGTTATAAGTTGTTTAAAAGGTACTACAGCAATGGCGTGATAAAGTACAAGACGAATTTAACTTTTGTTAAAATCAAAAGTTAACAAAACATTAATGATTATAACGAATGAAAAATCCGTAAATAGATAATAACAGAAAATTTTATTTGTCGTGTTATGCGAAGAAAACACTGGGCGTATTGAGAGAGATGGCGCCCTGGAGGTGTCTGATCATTGAAGCGAAGCTGTCAAACCTTCCGCTGCAATGGATATCGCTGCAATGCATGAGAGGGGTGTGGAGACCGACTTGGATTTATTGCGACGAGGAATCGAAGTTGAAGGGATTCGATTAGGGAGAGAGCACCCGCGCGGCTCACTGCGTGCGACGAGCGCACTCAACGCCATTGCAGCTTACGACAGCGATGTGATAGGGAGCGTGGTATTATCTTTCTCTCCTAATAATAACAACACGGGGAACATATTACTGTTCACACAAACTTAAAGAACTTCTCAATGTATTCTTTGGTGCACAATTCCCAGGAGAAGAAGAATAACAAAATGAAGCCATTTTGGTAGTGTGATTGCGTCACGGGTTTGATTATCGAAGAGAAAAGAAAATATTTGTAGATTTTTACTTCGATGTCCCAATCTCCATGGTGTTTTGATGGTGTGAAAGGTCAATCCACTGTGGGTTACAACCCCAATCGAAAACTTTTACGCGATGCTCTCTGTAATATGTCATGAATGTCTGATGAGTAAACCTATGATGTGATGAGAGCTCAGAAGCTATAAATGAACTCCTTTTTGCCTTGTCTGTAGGGGTCGGAAATGGGGATGATATGATGCCTCTTTTTGATATGGTGAGGGAATTACAAGTGTGCCGGATGCCTTTCCTGACATACCTTCCCGAGGCGAGTGATGAATGAATGACACGAGGGTGAATGTTGTGGTGGAATGATAGACATGGGAAACGTGAGTACCCCGAGAAAAACTGCTGTGAACCCCGCTTCGTCAACCACCGCTAATTCTACTCGGATCAGATATGGCAGAACCTCAGTAGCTCAGTTGTCATTATTCATATACAATTATATGATGATAATAAAAAAAAACAATGAATAATAATTATGGTGTAAAGCAACTTCTCCGATCATATCCATAAACAATTGAAGGTCGCATCCCAGATTTTTCTTCTAGAATTATAAGAGCATAAGTAAATCATCACCACCAATATTCGATAACTTCATGAAAATTTCTCACGAACTAACATTCCCACTTTCTTTTATTAAATGAATTCTTTTTCATCCAACACATCATTATTTTTCCAACCAAAAGCACATGTCTGATGCCTCTTGTATTACTTTTTCACACCAACTCAATAACTAACTGGGGTTCTCTTTCTATTGTTTTTGAACAGACAATGAAAGTGTCAATAACACTGCATCCTTTGTCACCTTGTGAAGCACTCTTTCAACCTCTTCATTATTTCCATCCATGTCACAACATGCATACTTCATCTAGCCACTACACTACCTCTTCACAACCATCATCCCTATCATCATCTCTTATTCTCAGAATTCCTCCTCCCTCAATAGCCAAGGGGAAGGTCTCTTTCGTCAGCAGATCGGGAGACATCATCTACTGACAAGGAGCGCGTATTAAACGTAAATTTTCGTTTTTGTTTTAACATCTGAGTGAA
Organism: Laupala kohalensis; assembly: GCA_002313205.1. NCBI lineage: Eukaryota > Metazoa > Arthropoda > Insecta > Orthoptera > Trigonidiidae > Laupala > Laupala kohalensis. Next base: position 38,239 of record NNCF01132511.1, on the reverse strand, counting down.
GTTGTTTCTTGATTAAGATACATATGATGATAGTTTCTAGAAATAGGTATTAAATATATCAAACAATGAACTCGTAATTTTAATCATCCGAATTCAATTAAAATACGCCGAACCCTGATTAAATACCGCTTTCAATATTCCCTAGTCTCACGAAAGCAGTAGCACAAAAATTAGAAATATCGTTGTTTAAATTGTGATATAAACTCTATATATGCTCAGAAAATAATATATACAATAGACCACTTTAACTACTCTGAGACGTTTTGTTGTAGGCAGCAAACATCTGCCAGTGGAACCAGGGTGTGGCAATAATTGAACGCGCAAAAAATGGGACACGTTCTATTTTCTGACAGTTTGATCGTGTGTCTGCTATTGGGAACAGGAATTGTTAGCTAGTGGAACCTCTTTCGTCTAACTGCGTGTTTACCAATTGTTGCTTGTGATAATATGCTCGAAACAGCGGCGGAAATAAACAAGTGCAGTGATATATTTTTCCCTTTAAAATAGGTGATTCGGAGGCCATAGGTAAGTACATCAAAACAATCATAAATAGACCGTATGTAATAGAAGAATGGCATCAATATCTTAAATTGATGGTTCCAGAGGTAAGGTTGAAGTGTACTGGAGCACCTCCATGATTCTATTTCTTCAAAAAATCTCAGCCTTAAATGAATGAATCATAATTATAATACTTATCGAAGTGAATTAAAATTTTAAACGAGATAAATTATAGGACTAAAACTCAGATTTTTACCGGGACTAAACACTATACTTGACAATCGAAACCAATAATGTGATAGTGTATAAATGTGGTTTTTTCGGTATTTTGATGGGGAAACTGCACAAAGGTGTGATTCATTGCCATTTTCCCAGCCCGTTCTATCAATGGAATCAGTTTGATTTCACTAGCAAATGGAAAAATGCGAATTTTATTGATTGTTATGGATGATTAGAGAGACGGATGATTATGACTACATATACTTTGAAGATATGTCCGCTGAAGGACGCTCTGAGGAATGTGATGTGGTAGAGATGGGCGCCTTCAGCGATGTAAGAGACGTCCAGCAAGAGAAAGGAGACATGAAAGAGGAAATTCCTCATAATGACTAACTTAAAGGTGTGGAATTAAAATAAGTAAATAAATAATTAAGATGAGTGTTTGTTTCGTAGAAGGTAATGTCAGGGGAAACGAGATTACCCCACGAAAACCTGCCAGAAGACCCGTGTTGCCCACCGCTGCAAATTCTCTATGGATCGCCAGAGGGTTTAAAACAGTCACTGAAGGTGGAAGGCGAGTTCTCCAACCACTACACCATGGGTCGTTCTCTTGTATTGTTTTTCATTTTATTTACTATACACTTGTATCCTGTACCCTAGCTCTTGGAATTTACGTGGAATTCATTTCTCACGGTTTTTTCTTCCTCCTTTCCTTGCCTACATCGTCGTCCTGGTTCTCTTGCTTTTATATCAAATTCTCATTCACGCCGCACTTCTCAAACTCGTACTTTTTGTCACTAACTCTTCAAAATTGTTGCTCTTACTCGTTTTCGATATATTCTTTCCAGTTCTTGATTCTAATTACACCTTTTTTCTAGTTCTTCTGTAACAACCCCACCATCCCTGTTTATTAAGCTGTCATTCATTATGCGTTCCCCGGTGTCTTCTCCTTTGTCACACAAGACACTGGTCGATCTTTGATTCTTTTCATAAAGAAACTTGTTCCTGTATCCATTTCCCGTTAAAACATCTAGCATGCTTCCATTTGAAGCGATCCATTGTCTGTTCTTATACACGAATTTTACCCGTTTAATAAACTTCCATAGAACTCTTCACATATGCTCCTATTAAATCTACCAACATTCCACAAGTTTCCTTGTTGAGATTCTTCCACCCTTTAATTCTCTTGTGTGTATGAGGGTTTTTTTGGGGGGGGGAGGGAGGGAGAGGTGTCTACTTTTTGGAGCGTGAAGCAATGAGCCAACCGTAGTTTCCCGCCCCCGCCACGGGCGACATGGAGCGGTGGCGCGTTCGAACGCTTCGTCACCCTCGTTCGCGCGACACACGCATCTCGCCGTCTCTTTACGCTCACGGCTGCGACGACGCGACACGAGAGAACGTAAACACTGCCACCGCGGCTCTTGGCAGAGCGCGCGCGCTGTGATCGACGCAGATATTCCCTGTGAGGAAACTTAGCGGACGGTGCCAAGCGTGAAATGGGCAAAACTGTGTGGAGTGGAACGCAGAGATAAATTTGTATACGTGCGAGATAAACTAGTTTGCTAAGATATAAGCGATGTATTTATGTTTTCTTTGACACAGTTAAAACAATGTGGGCTTTATTGTAAGATCAAAGAGTGTGTTTTACATGACTAAAGAGTTAGTAAAATTAGTTAAAGCGAGAATAGTGCGGATTTAGTGGGGTATATTTTGGTGTTTGAGTTCTTTATCTTTCGATATATTTATACACCACTAAATCAGTACGCTAAAAATTTCTCCAGTTCAGCATCCCATTGGTTAAAAGAGTAATTATTTTAAGTATTTCCTCAGAATGTATGCAATGAAAAAGTTTCAAAATTGGTATTTAAGATTTCTTGACATTATAGATTAGTGTTACAGCGTTTGATTTTCCCACGAATTTGGTTCAGAATGAAACAGCAACTATCTCTGACAGGTGAACATGGTTGAAACAATGAGGGTGTGGATAACTCACGCAATTTTCTACATCCATTTTCTTTAAAAGTCCTATATCTAATAAAAAAGAATCAAATCGTTGACGAACAAACGAGGTCAATATCAGTGATTTTTGTGAACGGTTTAAACTTGTTAGAATCACCAAATCTCTGTAAAACCATTTTCACTTAATCGAGGGTCACATAAATACGTGTTCATTCTATATTTGTTGAAAATTTTTCATTATCTAATGAGTCTAAAAATATTTTGTAGTAGGAATGTAAATGTAGAACTATGCTATTCAGGGAATAATCATTTCATATTTCGAGCTTTGAGCGCTTCAGGTAACTTATTTCATAGTAAGATTCGGATAGGTATGTGTTCCGAAAGGTACGAATTTTTCAATGTCACATCATTTCAGTTTGTCGTAAATAGAGTTTCAATAACTTATCGTAAAGAGATCCATGTTTCTTCTCATTTCTTTCAAAAGAATGTTGTGTAGATCACCTCTATAAATCTTTTGTAGATTTTTTTATTAAGAAACTTCTAATCAGACTCTATCTTAGGAGTTTGTTTTTCTAAATTGAACATAAGGTCGTTATTTTTCACACGAGGCTGCTTGAGATCAACTAGATTCAGCAGAATACATTTATCATTTTCATTCATATTTGTAATTGTGTATGAAGTGTCCTTCAGTGCTTTGTGAACACTTTTGAGACAAGCGACGTAGGTCAAACATGACTTGTAATGATCCTCGAAGAAAAAGTGCAACGTCCCTAGTACGTCAAGTGAATCCTTGTACCGTAAACGTCGTCCGACATGACCAGTCGTACGCGTGTGCCAGGACTCTATCTGAGCCTTCTAGTTCGTAAAATATATTAAGAAATTTTAATCGAAGAGTTCTTTGATGGTAAATATTTAGGTGAGTTTTTGCTCATACTGTTCATTGTGTGCTTACATGGAAATGTTGCTTAGAATATGAATAATAATCAATACTTTTTTCAGAAAATGTATTGACAATCCCCCAATTAAAATAAATTTTCCTTGAAAATATCCCTTCTTTAATATAACCTGAGATGGTTTTGGAAATTTTGCTAATGGTTTCAAAGTTCAAGACTTCTCGGATCCATTGCAGAAATAGGTACGATATAGACAAAGGCTCCACAAAAATTAGAACATTGTTTAAAATACTCAGTACATGAATGTGGTTCAGGTATCTACGGTCTCCATCTTGAAAGTGTTGTGAAACAACTGAAATCGAGAAAATATATAAAAATAATTTTAAAATTATTTCCTTTCTACATTTTTAATAGGCGAAATATTATATATCATTTATTGTGAAATGAAGTAAAATGTTGTCACTTATGGTTGGAAATATCATTGAACATGAACCATCCTGATTACGGGAATTACCCTCGTAATGTCACTCCAGGGTATGTCACTTGGTAGGGAGGAATAGGCAATTAAGGGTCAGACGAATCCAGAGCAACGACATAGTCCCCACTTCCTGCGACGACGACGGCATTGACAACGACGGCGTCGTGGCAGCGTCTGAAATTTTCATAACCACAGCACTTGGGGAGTAATTGGGGCTGATGGAATCGCCTTTGTACAGCGTGCATTACTGTGTAGATGACGATGGGCGAGGATGGTGGTGACACAAGACGCCGAGGCGACCTCGGTGACGGGAGAGCGATGTTAGCAAACCACCTCGTCGACAATTCCGGTGGCGACGATTCGATGGTCACTAGAGTGGTGGGTACTTAAGAAGAGATATTGCTCTAAGTGATAGAGTAGGAATGGTGAGAGTTAAGGGGCGGTGATGTCGGCGGTGGAAGAGGAGACGTGTTCCGTAGGCAAGTTGGGCTAAACAGAGGTAATTACTGGAGCAGGCCCACAGCAGCAACCCTTGTGTCTCCGGCGCTGTTGATACGTCGACGTGCGCCACGCTCCGCTCTCTGCTCTTCATTCCACTACTCTCTGCTACATGACAGCACAAACACTCTTCCCCTTAATGTTTAGAGACAGATTCTCCTTACGACGAAGAGGTAACTAATGAGTAAAACGCGTGTGTCGAGATAGAGAGTGAGTCTGGAAGGGAAGGGAAATTTCCATTTCGCCCGGGCTTTTCACCAGATTTCCTCCGAGTATTAGCGGATTTTCTATTGACGACAATGTCATTAATACTCAGGTTAGTGTTTATCTCGAATTTTTAATACACATATTATCTAAAAACAACTCATTTTGCAATAAAAAATGGAGTAGATATTTATCAAATAATTTTTTTCTAAATATTAAATCCACCTCTGCTCTTGGGGCCCTTGATCGGAATAGCTGGAATGATCCCTTGCTTGTTTCCGGAGAGTTTATTATTCCCGACATGCACAAACGCAGTTTGCATTTTCTTTTTTGACAATACGTTTTTCATGTCACACGCAAACTCCTTTTCCGTGAGATTCATAAATACTTTGACACCTTTTGTAATTAAGATAACACCGGAAAGTTATTTTTAATATTTCTTTCAAGAATTGTGATACGATTCTTAATATTCGATTATCATTCGATCTTATTTCTTAAAGGTAGTGTTTATTATATTTATGTCCGTCATACTTAACAAATTGCCAAAATTATACTATGATTCATGTAAGAATGATTAGAGAAAGATCAATGTGGTTGGCAAGAGAAATAAAAACAATAGTGCCAACTTCAACGAAATAAACCGTAAATTCATAGATACACTGCCATCTCTGCAACCGCTCTGCTTTTTGTGATCAGCTGATGGTTTGTGAGGATGGTGTCACGCAAAATAAAAATCATAAGTTAATAATAAACGCAATAATAAATAAGAGCCAAAAACTCAAGATGATAATCGCAGGGTACGGTAAGATGTTACAACGAATGTAGGAAGTAAGTCACGAATCAAAGTTGACCATATATACTCAAATAAACATTCCTTCGAAATTGCTGGAAACATAATGAACGTTAATTTGTGAATAACGTGGCTCCGTGATTGGTGCATAGCAAAAATGTTCAATAGCTATGGTGGCAACACCGTGTATCACTTTAATAAATCATGGTTACCACTATATATCGAGAAATGGATAATAAACACCATGTTTTCCTCATCAAACACTCTTCCCAAAAACTATTCCCAAAAAATAACAAGTTTGTGTTTGTTAGAGTGTTCTATGGTTTACCACTTTTGCGTGGATCCTAGTAAAGGTATCATTACAAAGATTTTTTTGGAAAGATCTTCAACTTACATTTTATCTACATACCATTAAACTAATAAAATTTGTTTTTCGAAAATTGGTAAATATATATTTTCTCCCCTATGATACAACTATCCGCTCTATGATTCTATGAACCATGTACTTAGTACAAACCTGTCTCCTACGCTATCACGGGTCTATGTAAAAGTTCTTAACTTCCTTCATGTTATAGCGGGTCTCTAATTGGTTCTCTCATTTTAGTTTGTCTGCAAATTCTTCTAATGGGTATATTAGTTGCATAACATGTTATTTCAAGTAATCAGTTATACCGTCAGAACCACATGTAATGATAAAGTAAAATGAATAAAGAACAAAAAAAATATTCTCGAGATCGTGAAGTCATCAATATTTAATGAAAAATATAAATTCATCTCATTTTATCANTAGTTGCATAACATGTTATTTCAAGTAATCAGTTATACCGTCAGAACCACATGTAATGATAAAGTAAAATGAATAAAGAACAAAAAAATATTCTCGAGATCGTGAAGTCATCAATATTTAATGAAAAATATAAATTCATCTCATTTTATCTGCGGTGGGTTGTCTTCTCTGTGCGATAGAGTGTGGGATAGACCCTGCTACGCCGAACGAGGTTGTAACCTGGGGTTTCCCTCATATACACCAGACAAAAGTCAGTTCGGTACCTTAAGTTCCCTGACAAACTAACATCTCATTCCCAATTCCCTTACTCAGTCACGGTTAGGAACAAGAGTGGATCAAATGGCCTGCTATCTGACATGAAATAATAATAATAATAATAATAACCAACACAATTTGGGAGAACTAAGTAATAATAATAGTAATAATATAAAATTTTAAAATTGTTATAAAACACTTAAAATTTTAGCTTTAGCTATTTATGGACAACATGCTTAGAGCTATATTACGTATACAGTGTTAGATTTTTTTTCCGAACATAACGTTTTAAATGATCCTATGGATATATCCAGATATTGACTCTCTTTCATCCCTCTTTCCCAAGAAAAGAAACTTCGTTAAACTTCTCGCTGGAGTGCTCTCCGGCAGTGCCTTCCTTCTGATCTTTCCAAAGAAAACATCCGGCCATTTCTTAAACATCGCCTTCTTTTTAAGAACCTCAGAGTAGTCAATGGAGTGGCGAAGGGAAGGGTTTACGGAATATGGAAGGGCACTTCTCATTATCGTGCGACCTCATCCTTGCAAATCAACAATCCAGATGGAAGTACTACTCTTTTTTTCAAAAATGGCGGAGAAGTGGTAAACTCCCTTATCACTCCTCGAACAAAAAATGTTTGACATCATTAATAACCACAACTATGTAATACAATAGATCACATCTTGATGTCCTCTTGTTACTTACTAATACTACAGAACTTATTTTTTCAAAGAGATAAATTAAAATATTTACTTTTAATAATTAATTTCTTCCCCTAATAGTGACAGAATAACTCGGAATACACTGTTGGAAATAATATTTTCAAATATCAAAGCGGTTTGACCCAAACCATATCTTCCTGTTGACAGAAAAAGAAAAGAATTATCAAGTGAACTGTATCATGCACAAGAAAGATAAATACAGTAACAAAACAAAATGGTGAAACTGAGATTTAAATATACAGGAAAGTAAATATATTTATGTTTACAAGAACTCTTGTTGACACAGGACACATCATCTTAGAAGTAATGACTGTTTCGTTAAGAAAATAATAAATTAATCGCAAATATTGAGAATTTAATCTATTATTCTATAAATATTGTATCTTGTGTATTCACGGATTACACGCATTGTGATCCCTTTCACAATTTGGCTATCTAGCCATCAAACTGAAATGAAAGTATATCAAAAATACGTTTTGAACGAGGAAATATAAAAAAAGTGGGTGCAAAAAATAAGATTACGAAACAAACATGCATTTGAGAATATTTCGTATACACGAACTATTATTTCTCACGAATATAATTTTTCGTTTTTACTCGCATTTTGTCCTCAAAACTCTGAAAGCATCATGCTGAGAAGAATCATGCCGTGAAACCATAGACACGTCTTCTGCTGATGTGTTGCGGAAAAGCCCTGACTACAAATATTTGAGCCATTACTTACATGCTACCCCGGCTTCTACAAAAATGGAATAAAAAATGGCGGGTGCGCCGCGTCCGTGCGCGACAGCAGACGCGCTGGGCTGGTCCGGCGCCGCGTGCACAGAATCGGTTATATCGTCTCCCACACAGCCCATCCTCCTTTTTCATTTTTCACACTCCCACGTTAAGGCCACGACATAGCTGCGGTTCGACCTTCACGGCTTCTAAATGACTATAAAAATTAATCAGTGAAAGTGTTTTCCTTTATATTTGTATCAAGTATTTATTGTCAAAACATCGAATATTCAAATGACGGTATTCAGCGATAATGTACATAAAAATTCCCAATATTTTATAATTTTCTTTATTCCCATTCGTTGGCACGAATGAACAACTCACTAACTTGTGGTAGAAACATTAATGGACTTGTAAAATGTAGCACAATGATTGTACATTATAAATATCTTCTTAAAATAAATATACGGGGAATACATTAAAGGTTTCTTTCATCTCTTGATGTGGTATAAAAGGGAGCACCTGTCGAAACTATCGCAAACTGATTTAATCCTACATTTCACATTAGCAAGCGCGAAGTATAAATTAATTACATATTTTAGAAAGGGGCAAAAAATTTAATATAGAGAACCAATTTTTGTCTTGCGCGTTACACTTGAAAGTGGTGTTATTAGTTGTATAAATAATAATTATGTCCTTCATTGTATTACACACCTAATATATAAGTTTTCGTATTTCCAAGTAGTTTTTGTGAGAAATCTTCAGGGCAATTTTGATCATACATTTAACGGAATGAGAAAGAATGTCATGGTAATGAGTGGAGTAATTTTTTTAACAACCATGTTGAGATAATCGTTTTGTTTTTCCTCTTTCAAGTGCATAGAGCTTCTCTACTCAACCTTAATAATAATAATGATACACTGCGCGAACTCAGAGTTCGAAAATGAAACGACCCGTGTGCTAACTGAAGAGTCTTACATCTATTATTCACACTGCTCCCTTCTTGGTCACAAAGCTGCGTGAAACTCTGTCTGTCGCTCTTAAAAATAGTTTGTAGTGATCATGAAGAAATCTCTAAATTTTGAATTATGCTAAAGTAAAATGCAAATATATATATATATATATATATATATATATATATATATATATATATATATATATATATATATATATATATATA
>NNCF01132511.1:0-28892 GCA_002313205.1 Laupala kohalensis | reverse complement strand
CCACGAGGAGATCATTCCCGTCGAAGGGCATATTGACTGAGGATCGCAGGTAGCAGAGGCGCGGAAGGAATTTCGCGGATCGGAGACGAAAGTGGAGTGGTGCGGCGGCAGCGCTACGGCTGACGTCAGGGGTCGTTGAAAGCGGTGGCGGGCGGCAGAGCGCGAGATTTACGCGGCCGGGAGGACTAGACGCGCGTGACCCGGCAGTGCGGCGACCGAGCGTGACCCCGCAAATGGGCAAAAAGCGGCGGTGGCGGCGAGGTGGTCCTAAGGGTTGCTTGCCTGAAGGGTGGAGGTAGCAAGAGCAGAGGGGGGGTGAACGGGTTCAGCTCCTTCGTGTTCTCCCTCTTCACCCCTTCGTCACCTGAGCGCAACAGGCGACGCGAGATGGCGAAAGGACGACGGTGGAATGTGAACGAGGTGAGGGTGGAGAGAAAATGACATGTGTTGGTAGAGAGAGAAAAAATTGTAATGGGATCAGGTCTCGGAGGGAAATGAAGATTTTTAGTAAGAATTCGCAACTGAGTGCGAAAATAACATTTCTTATATCTTTATCGGATGATATTTTATGTAGACTTTACATTCATTATTTTACGAACACAACTNAGATTTTTAGTAAGAATTCGCAACTGAGTGCGAAAATAACATTTCTTATATCTTTATCGGATGATATTTTATGTAGACTTTACATTCAGTATTTTACGAACACAACTTTCGACATTTGCTTAAGCCATCTTTAGGTGTCAATAAACATGGATCGTGACTAAATGACTAAGGTAGTACGAACAAAAAAAAACAGTTATTTACACAAATGATCGTCGTATAAAGATATTAAATATGATAGTAAATAAAGTGGCAGACGTAAAAAAAAGTTTTTCTTTGTCAATTTCATACGTTGAATATATAGCACACTGAAAACACACTGAGTTTGATACCTTCTGAATATTTTAATTCACTGCAACCTTGGTAACGCGAAACTCAAGGGAACTTTAAAAAATTGTGTTATTAAGGTATTTGTGATAGGAAGATCCGTGTTCGAGAGATCAAAATGGAAGAAAAATGTGTTATTGAGGTTAGTAAATTTTGTTTGTTTATTGAACACAGCAAACATTTGTGTCATAAACGTTATAGTAATTACATCTATTATTTTTTAATATATTTTCAATTATTATTGGAAAGAACATGTTACAGTATTTAATAATACTGTAATCACCTGAAAATGGCAGTAATTGGTGTTGAAACGTTGTGAGAGTATTTGTTTATACAATTATATTAAATTCAAAGTGGCCGTATAATTATTGAAAATACATTTCTGTCATAACAGTTGAGTTCCTCGTTTAAAGTTTATATACTGTAAATATTTTTTCTATATGTTAAATTCTAGCCATCGATGTTTCTGAATATAAAACGTCTTACAGAGGTACTTTTAACATTGAGAGATACACGGAAATTTTAATAAGTGAGTGTTATTGAGGAATTCGTGCTATCAAGGTTCGCGTTATCAAGGTTCCACTGCACCTATCCAGACAAATACAAATTGTATCTCATCATTTTTGCGTTTGATAGAAACAATGTTTTGGCATTTCCTCTTATAATTCGTTCAAGACTTATTTGAACTCCCTGTAAGTTGCGCGCGATATCTCGCGAGTAGTGTTTACATTAACAAGGAGGTATAAATAAGTCATTTAATTATTTAATTTATAATTCTATAAGCAGTAACAATGATATAAAATATATCATCAACGGAAAGTTTAAACGACTATTAATTAATGTACTATAGATAATTGCGACAATGTTTCTTTGGAGGTGCTATATGTTATGTGAGAATGAAATGGGAAGGGGATCTATTTAGTTCTTGGGAAGCGTAATGTAGTATTCTGAAACTTGTTTCAAGAGCGTAAAAGAGACCTTTAATCAAAACTTTACAACGTCTGGTTCAGCGTGGTATCAACCTCACCATCACGTCTATGTCGAAGATGGAAAAGGAATGCTAAAAGTCACTCTTCGAAGATCCTTCCAGGAATGAGATGAAGTACGAGGGAGATTTGCATCTATGATCCTTCCTGATTTGAATGCACTGAGATATTTCCCGACAGAACAATGTGAATATGCAATGCAGAGGTTGTGAGATTAATTTTCATATTCTTATTTGTAAACTAGTTTCATAAACAAATGCACCACAAGAAATTATTTTGAAAAATAAAACATTTAAAAAGTGTGCTACAGGTAAAACACACAGGATATGTTTTGGAAAGCAAAGTACACATAATTGCTCTTTTAAAAAATATTATTAATTTAACAAGTTTAAATGTTTTTGATGATTTATGGTGTAGATACTAAGGAATACCATTGACATAGTAATGTTTTCACCCTACAGGAGTGTTCGTAGTTTTAGTTTCATGTTATATTTAGTGTAGCTACCACGCTTTTGTTTTAATTAGAGACGTTCGTTAATTTTTCAATCAGAGTTCCGAGAGTTTTCATGAAAAAATATTACTTACTTTAATGTAATGCGCCATTATATTTAAAGAATTAAAACTATTTGTCTAAAATATTATAAAAAGAAAAAAAAATTTTTTTGTATCCTATTCCAGATCAGATACCAAAGTAAAAGTGCATTCATGGCATTTATTAAATTTCCAGAACCTGTAAAATTAAAATATCTTCAACGTTGATGCAAATAACTATATCTGTCTTCTGCAGCAGTTACTCCTCTCAAGGGGTAGTTTGTGAATTCAAGTTAGGATGCTGTTTTAAGTAAGAAACCTATTTCTTCTTCAAATTATTTAATTCTGGTATCAAGAAATCTCCACACGGTTTGTGATGATGTATGATATGTGTGGTTCTTTCGTCCACAGTGATGAAGCATGAGTTTAAATTATCAATGTGCATACCAGTAAAATAGTTTGTTGCAATAAATACGATCCCAATAATATGAGGACTACCAAGGAAACGAATTTTTTTCAAACCTTGCTCGACCGAATTAGGTTAAGTTTTCAGGTGAAGTTTCCTTTACTTATCTTAGGCTAATGTTTATTCGGTACCACACGTTCCCTCTCAACCCACCATCTATCGTTCTCAGTTCCCTTACCCAAGTCATGATTAGGTGAAAATGCTGGTATCATAACCTGAATATTGCCAAAATACATAATATAAATAAATAAATAAATATATATAAATTTCCTACTGAGATTAAAGGCGTCAGAATGTTATGCTGAGGAAATTTTTAAACTAGTTGAGAGGTATTTTTAAATCTGAATGGTGAGTAGATAACAAATTGTATATATGAATATTTTCCACATGTAAATAATGAATTTACTCTATTAAATACAGTGTTTTTCACAGCCTTATGAAGGCTACTCTCTGGACAGCCCTCGTATTTTATATCCTCTCCGTTCCGTGTAGCAACAGTGTAATGCGGGAAGTATTACGGACAGATCACCTTAAACTGTTCCATTCCGACCACAAAAATGTAAATAATTAATCAATAAATTTATTGTCAAATAAGCTGTTACAAACTGCATATGACATCGTGGAGGATAATAAAATAATTTACTCTCCGGAAAAAAGCAAGGGACCATCCCATCAATTCCGATCAAGGACCCTATGGCAGAGGCGGATTGAAAACGTGTATTTGTACGAGACACCAATATCCAATATCGTAAGTCTTGTATCAAAATAAATGCTTTAAAAAATCATGATGTATGAACTCTAGTTGAGAAGTATTTTTAAATCTGAATGGTGAATATATAACAAATTGTTTATATGAATATTTTCCACGTGTAAATAACGAATTTACTCTTAAATACAGTGTTTTTCACAGCCTTATGAAGGCTACTCTCTGGACAGCCCTCGTATTTTATATCCTCTCCGTTCCGTGTAGCAACAGTGTAATGCGGGACGTATTACGGACAGATCACCTTAAACTGTTCCATTCCGACCACAAAAATGTAAATAATTAATCAATAAATTTATTGTCAAATAAGCTGTTACAAACTGCATATGACATCGTGGAGGATAATAAAATAATTTACTCTCCGGAAAAAAGCAAGGGACCATCCCATCAATTCCGATCAAGGACCCTATGGCAGAGGCGGATTGAAAACGTGTATTTGTACGAGACACCAATATCCAATATCGTAAGTCTTGTATCAAAATAAATGCTTTAAAAGATCATGATGTATGAACTCTGAAATTAAATGAAAATTTTCTCATGGGTTAAAACAAGAAGTAACGTGTAACATGCAATTAAGTCATTAAAGATTTATTTGTAAAAGAGTAGAAAAGGATTCTAATTATAGTAAAATGGCTTCAATGATATCAGTATCATGCTAACTCTTGATTCTTGTTTATATATTGTGAAAATGTAGAATATAAAAGAATAAATATTTAAATGTTGATATACTCCAATCTTGGAACTCAAAATACTTTTAATTTCAATGCAGCTTCAGAAAACTGTTCCAGAAAACAACAAGTTGTTCTTTGCTTGTTAAGTAGTATGTTTCTTACTTATGAACGAAATAATATTGTAGCATACACATACATCGAACCATATTCTTAACCTTAAACACAATAACGTATCTCAGACAAATTCAAATAAATAAATGAAAGGAAACGATTGTTTATATCACCAACGAAACAGAACCGACGGTAACAATGAATATTGAATGCTTACGTCCCTCGCGACAAACACACAACACAGTGCTGGATCGATCTTGTCGTGTGACATCTTCCAACGAACGTGGAAGACCGTAGATAGATGTCTTGAGACCAATTTTGCATACTTTTCCTTTCTCTTTCTAAGAATCCCTTGTCGGAGGGTCGCCCTCCACGTCCATCGCCATCACAAACACTCTTCCGAGAAGCCAACCCTCCTCGTGGAGACGCGTTTCCCCTTCGCCAGCGGACGACTGCTGCTCCGCGCATATTCACGCCATGTCTCCGCTCCAGCGAGCATCTTGCTGCTGATGCCTCGGCCCCTCACCCATTCATTACGCCGCGACTCCCTTCCGATGTAGGGGGCTCTTGACTCGGGTTGTCTTCGCAACCTTCGTGACGGGGAACTAACGGAAATGAATGATGTCATTATGGAAGTAATTTCTGTCGCGACATGATTATGGTCATCAATGTTGTCTTCGTGGAACGTAAGGAATGTTCCGCCGATGCATCTTTGTACTTTCGTGCTTAATGTAAAATCCTTCCCAAAAATGTTCCGTTTCCATCACGATAGGCGAGAACACATTTTGAGGAATCTTATCTGGGCGTCAATGGTGATACAGGGGACATGAGAGGTCTTGGAATATTATGAATTTATTACATCATAATAATTAAAACTGCAGGGGTCGTAGGGTAAAAGGTGCAATTTTCTGATTTACCAAACTATTTTCTTTTATTTTTGGCACAAGCGCAAATAAATATTACTTGCTGGCGTTACTGGTGTCACCTTGCTTATGGCTTAAAATTTGCTTTGCAATAGCTGGATATAGTTAAATTCAGCAATCTAGCAATCTACGTTTTGTGTTTTATTTTTGAGTCATATTATATATTAGAAGAATCTTGATGTGCAACAGAATGGGGATCTCTCATTTTTGTGTTATCATCCTGACTTGGTAAGAGCAGTGAAGTATTTTCTGGTCTGGTGAAGTTCAATTTTCGAGTAGGACATGAGAGTCTCTTAGAAATGCTCAGAGTTTCAGGTCTACTTCGTTACTTGGGACAATGAACTGGTCGGTAAATGATGCTGGATATATCTCCTAGTTATGGTGATGCGAAATTACGAAGTTCTTTGAACCTTCCGGTTTATTCATTGATATAACATGTTTGAACAAATTCTACTACACTACATACAAGTAGTCATCACAAGTGTGGAAAACCACCAATGCCATACTATAGTATATTTTTGCTAATGGTTTCGTTAATGAATAAATTTCTAAAATGTAACATTTAAATTATTTAAAATTATTTTAAACTTTATCGATGCTATATATAGTTTTACACCATAAATAAACAGAAAAGTGTTTGACCTCAATTAGTTCACAAATATGTTTCAGTGTCACGTTTTACGAGATTTTTCTTTCAGACACTTATCGTTATTTTTTATCATTAATGGAAGACGAAATTAAAATTAACAATAACTAAACAGACTTCATTATTTTGTGATAATACTGGTATTTTCAATATTTACTCTTTTCATACGTATAAAATATAATTTTATAGCCTAAGACCTTACACATATAAATACTCTGTGAGTTAAACGTTCAATATTTCTCTTCTCGGTGGAAGAATTAAGATAAAGGTGAACAAATTTACAATGGTGATAGATTAGAAAAATGAAAGTTATGTAGATCAGAGGATAGAAGAGATATGAAATGGTGATTTAAAAATTCTACATTACATCATTTGACTTTATATATTGTAAAACATCTGTTGGTGATCATACACATGTGTTTGTTGTTTTCACTCATGTTTATCCCGGACTGTACATGCAAGTAATACTGTTTATGAATAAATTTTCAAATAACTGATGTTGCGGCTAATCAAAATGAAGAAGCGTGTTTTTCCAACTTGAATCCCAAAGTCAGGAAAAAAGCAATATGGTTTGTCACGATACAAACGGAGGAAAATGAACCAATGTTAGAGGCAGCGATTCCTATGAAATTGGATGTATTCAGAATAAAGAAAGCGTATATGAACAATGAATACAAGGCGGAGATGTTGGCAATATACGATGCCAGCTTGGTTGGGGGAAACTGCATACAGTGGGATGTCCTATGCGCTTCAGTGAACTCTTTGTAATGTTCTATAGCTTGGCGGAACACAAGCGTTGGGCTTGTCCAACTACTCTGCAAAAGTTTACTGGAAATATTCTCCTCTGTTTCAGTAGAAAATTCTTCATATATCTCCATTGTGTCTTTAAAATTTTAAGATAGTTTCTAAACTTTCACCTTTGATAGTGAAAATATATAGAATATGGAAAAAATCAGGTTTACAGTGTAAAAATGTCACCCCAGGAGCTGTCAGTAGCTTTATTTAGTGTGCGGTCAAAAATCGGTAGAAAATATTTTTTTCACTGAAATTTAGATTCAAGTAAGGATTGCGTTTGGAAAAAGATTTGGATAAAATCATACGCACGTGATCGTAATTGGCACTCCCTTTCTGAGAATTTACAAGACCACTTGAGAACGGTCAGAACGTGTTAACACTTAAATACGTGGAAAGCTATCGCTAATACCCTTACACTAACTGAATTACCCGACGTTACCTCAGATATACGCAGAGTGAATAACTTCCATTTACTTTTCACAATTGTTAATTGAGGTCAATTCTGTGAAATTTTGATTAAAGTAGATATGAAGTATTTTATTACATAATGTATTAACGCTCAATACATTTTATATATTGAGAAATTAAATTCAATTTATTCGCGAATAAAAATGTTTAATTTTATTTTGATGACGCACAACTAAAACTATGTCAATATTAAATTTATTTATTTTTTCATGTATATTTCAATATTAAACTTAAATAAATTATGTTATAGTATCACTGTTTTGCAAACATTTATTTGTTAGAAATTACTTGAATTTATAAAAAAGAATTTTTCTCCTCCTATTAAAAACCGAACATATTCATTAATGTCGATGGATTTCGTATAATTAACCGAAAATCTAGCAGTAAAAATTGAATGAAGTGTTTTAATGCACTTTTACAAATAATTTTACAGAATGTGACATAATGTAGAAATGATTTATAATTTAATCAAACAGTGGGTACCTTTACACAAATTTTGGACAGAAAAATGTTCTTACGTGCATTCTATCTTTGTTTCTAGGTATAACAGTTTCCAACCCAGCTTATTAAGCATATAGAAGGGGAGCTGAGTGAATGTCCTTTAAGAGTAAGTCAAAGTAAATAAAAAATATATTTATTTTCAATATGATTTTCTTCCTCTAAAACATTTAGGTCTACAATTAAAATTTATCGGTATCACAACTTGATACCTTAGTAATGAAATTATTTGGTTCACAATCCAATAATATGTGGCTAATTTTAAAACGAAACCTATTCCTATGACCGAAGCGTATCCAATGATACTGTAGACCTACATCTACAAATATATATAATATACAATACAAATGTTTCAATCTTAATAGCCACGTTTGCGTATGTTTTACATTTTTATTAATAGTTACTCACAAAGACAAATCACTTCACGTATAGTGAATGCAGTGTAACCGATTAATGTAGGAGCACAAGGCTTATAACAGATTTTCCACTACATATTTCAATCAAATATGTCTCCTTTTTTTCTTGAAACAATTCTCTTCGAAATGGCTCATGTGACTGGTAAATTGCCTCAGCCAATGAAAGAGTGCTACAGCTAATGACGCCGCTGAGCGAACGGATCATCACATACCGCGCCAGCTGCAAGCTACCAATCACCATCAGCTATTAAACAGCGGAATGTCTGCGGCAGAATTTCGCCAGATGGTGCCATGATCTTCCCGAGAAGATGTCCTTTTCCCGCTCGTCCCTGGGCTCAAACGGAACCAGATCGGAGACATCGCGTCCTCCGTCGGTGAATAGTTTGCTGAGACACGCTGTGGAATGCCCATGATCAATCGATCACTCACTCACTTTTATTGAATCAGTTACAAAATGTATTTTTCCCGTACATTTTAATTAATAACACAGGCACACACACAAAAAGAGAATCGAAATCCAGAAGGTAGACCCTACTACCATTATGTATTTGAGGTGCTGAAACCGATCATGTCTATTAAAAAAATTAATAATCGAATCTTTCCTTAGCACAGCTAGGGCCGGGTGCTAAGGGAAAATTGAATACTTAAATTTTTTATAATCATAATCGGTTTCAGCGCCCCAAAATGCGTAGGGGTAGTAGAATCTACCTTCTGGGTTTCGATTTGTGTGTGTGTGTGCCTGTGTAATTATACTTTCTTGAAAGCTATGTTTAAGGTATTACTATTCGCCACGGCAACTCGGCTAAACTACACCCCAAAATGCTTCAAATGCTAGTTTGAACCATTCCCTACCAAGAGGCGATTAATTTTTATACCCTTGTAATGGTATAATAACATAAATGACATAATAACGTAATTAAATTTGTGAATCAAAAAACAATTCAATTCAATAGTTACGTTTTAAAACAGAACAGATAATGAATTTATCATATCCCACTGGTTTTATATCACATATTATTTAAAAAATTTATTTTTCTTGCCTTAAATTTCACGTGGTGAAGTATTATAATCCGTATACATTTAGTTAGACGAGATCCCAACAATGGGTATCTGTGAACGATTCTTGTAATCGCTCGACACAACACATTCCAAAAATGTACCTATGACAGAGAAAGAACTTCTTTATATTTTTCAGAGTAGCTAATAAATATTTTTTTTTTTATGAAGAATGATACAATACTTGATTGTTTTATGTTCAGCCTGTTTGAAACATTAATAATCGTAGTGGATATCAATATCAATGGTGGAATATACATTTTTATATGATTTCTTTGCGTTGCTGAAAACTGTAAGTATTTTTGCAGATTTTCTTCGTGGAATTTAATTTTTGAAATGAGCAAAGGAGAATATTCACTACCACGAAAGTAGAGAAATATGGAAATTAACAAATAACTTAGAATATGAGATAGGTACCCCGGGAAACGCGGAAAAAATTAGTAACTATATCCAAACCTGTTGACAGGTGCTTGAATACACTCTGTAGGGTAAAATATTTCAATTCAAAGTACCAATTTTTCTTTGATGATGTAATTGTTGGTATGTTTGTTGAACAATGGAAATTTTCTTAGTTTTAGTTTGTATTTGTGAATTCTTTTAGTTATTTTTATGTTCAGTAATGATTATTTTAATTTTGTTTAATCCCGGGGAAAACCGTCGGGTAATTCTGCTAGTATATTATTTTAAAAAATCAACTCCCGACCGTCATGAGCAATGCCTTGGAATAAACAATTATTGTAGTTTGAACGCTCTAAAATTCCGTCACAAAGTGAGGTACTTACCGCCTTATGTTATTCAGTATAAATAATCCGATGATCATGGAC
This sequence comes from Laupala kohalensis, assembly GCA_002313205.1. Classification (NCBI taxonomy): domain Eukaryota; kingdom Metazoa; phylum Arthropoda; class Insecta; order Orthoptera; family Trigonidiidae; genus Laupala; species Laupala kohalensis. The sequence continues at coordinate 18,808 of NNCF01132511.1, read as the reverse complement.
TCGTCTCGCAAGAATTATATTTCCCTTCAACATATTTTTCAACTTTTCTCTAGGTTTAGATTATGGATGTTCCACTTTCTGTTCAATTATTTCTATCCGTCTCCGGAGTGATTTCAGATTGATGTTACTTGTGAAATATCCCACCAAGTTAAACTTACATTAGCGAGTGCTCGATTACCTGCGACCATGTGACCAAACTGTGTTATGCGCCCATTTAATAGAAGCGACGTGGCGAACGAAGCCAGAGAGTAGCGACGCAGCACCATCATTGTGAAACGCCTGGGAGGAGCGTTCCGGTTATGCAATTGTAATTAATGGGACATTGTTATACGCACAGTATGATAGATATTGTGATAACTTGATATAGTGTGTAATGATACCTAGTTTCACATGGTAAGGTGAAATTCATCGAATGCTTTACTCATGATTTTGTTCTCGGTTCAATAATTCAGATGTTGATTTGAATTAGAGTTCAAGAGAAATATCATTATTCCCATGTTTTTATGTTATAAACTGACAATACTCTCCGTATAAAACATCATTCTGTGTTTTCATTCCCTCCGAAACTCTAAATTATTTGTTTTATATTTTCTTTGGTATTTTTGAAAACGTATATGTGAGTAACTTCCGTTTTAGTTGTAACTTTAACCATTTTAAACGCGTGGTTAGATATTTATATATAAATATATAAAACAGTATAGATTATTATTTTTAATAATCTCTTTAAAAAATTTCACAAAATTGTTAATATTTTATGACAAATAGAATGATAAATATTTATGCGAATTGACGTATTATTTCTTGCTATTAAGTTGTAAGAATGCCTTCGTATTGAGAATGATTTATTGTTTCTCGTAATATCAGAAAACTTTCATTAATTATGTTATGTTGAGACGAGATCGAGATTGGAGATCGGGACCTTTCAGCTGAGTGCGCTGATTCGATACCAACTGCGCCATCCTGTTCGCCTCTGGACCCAGACTACAATTGTCATTCAACTTGCAAGGTCCACAGACTTCTGAGGTGATATCATAGAGGTTATTATCCTTTCCGAAGTACTTTATTGTGGTTCAATATTGCTAATTAGTTGCAATTTGTTTATGTTTTCTGAAACGGATAGATTTAACTGTCCACAATTTTCCCGTTTATAAATAAATGTTAACAATTTGTACATAAATAGAAATAGAGACAATCGAATTTTCAACTATGTGCAAACTTACTAGATTACAATGGTATGAAGAGGGATTTGTGAATCAGAGAGGGAGTTCGTTGGCTTGAGGACAACAAGCTCTTTATTCCAACGTCACATTCCTTGGCTGCTTGGCACAGGATTTCTCCTTTGTAGGTCTAAGTTCATAGCATACGTGAATTGAATTCTTCTTGTCACGTTTTTTACCAATGTCTGTTTCGCGAGGATTTGCACGAGGATAGCTATGTCTGATTCTCTATCGCATACACAATCCGACTAAATAGTTTCCTAATCTATCTTGGCAGTGAAGGGGATAATTATGGGGACTGCGCAAGGTGGCAATTCTGTGAATGTAGAATTGAATTAGGCACTTTTTAGGAAACTGAGGACAGAATAATAAATGAGACGACTTTGTTAGACTTCATTCCTAGAACACTATCCTGATGCCGACTAATTACTGTAGTGGGAAATCTGAAGGTCAACATTGATGCGACATGTTGCACCAGAAAATTTTAATATATATGAAATTGAGTGTTATAAATTTTTAAAACTCAATTATTTTTTCCTCTATATAATATACGATAGAGATATTAATTAATTTCCAGGTTACATTAAATAAGAAGGTACTGAAATAATCCAGACTAAATTAATGAGAATTAATTTGCGTATTAAATAGTCCGAAGCTTCTTCATCAATTTAAATAAAAATTCTCAAGAAAGAAATCTCTTTTTACGAGATGAAATGAGTAATAGATTCAAAATATCACGTATTTTTATTTAATTAGAGTGTCACCGATTTGTTTTTGTTCTGTTTTGTTTTGGTAATAAAAAGATAATTTCTATTTTAAAATTGATTAACTACAATATGGACAAACCTTGAAATTAAACCTCTAATTCACATTTTATTTGCATAGTCTGTCGAATTAACATTTGGACCAACAGCTCGCTATATCGTAAAATGACGTCATCATGTCCTGCATTGCTCAATTAATTTCCCAAAGGTACTCTTTACAGAGTATAAAATAATATTTCATTATTCTTTTCACATTTGCGGAACTCACGAATTCAATATTGGGTATAAATATTGATGATTCCAAATATTTTCATAACATTTTTGGTGATATATTAGCAATTGTAAAATAAAACTTCAAATCTACTTAGTAATTATATTTCAGAATCCTTAATGCAATTTCTGAGCTAATGAGATTATAGTTAACTAATACACAAGGGCGCAATAATGATGAACACTTATTAGTCGAAATAAATATTAATTCAATTTTTTATTACATGCGTAGTTTTTCTTCTTTTAGATTGGACGCCACGGGTAAGGAACGATTAAATTTAGGATTCATTCCCTTCGAATGTATTTTTTCATGACCACAAAATAATATGGCGTGGTGAAGAAGTTTTCATTTTGACTGAGTATTAGCTATTAAATAATAATAATAATAATAATAATAATAAAGTTATTGCCAAAAAGGAGTACAAACTGCGTATGACCACGCAGAGGACAATAAACTACTCTTTCTCTATTTTTAAGGACTGAAAGAAGCCATAAAATTCAAAACAATTTTTATATACGTTAACATAATAAAAAATCACATCCACTGGTACAAAGAGCTGCGACAAAACATTATAAACAATAATATAAAAGTTAATACCTTTGTTCAAACAATTATATCAAATATATTCAAAAATATGTGTGTTCTTTATATTTTTCAGGGGGTTAGCGAATACGTTAAGAAGAGTTTTTAACTAACGAAGTTTTTTGAACGTTTTTTGATAAACTTTTTGCAGAAAAGTAGTAACTTATAATAAGCATTTGAACCCTGACTTATACCTTTTTTTGATAGTAATTTTCCGCAGGCTAATATTTTTTTTTACCGTTGATTTGAGGTAGGTAGGTTAACATTTATTCCTATTAGAACAAAAATTAATTTTTGATTTTGTTTCAGATCATGTTTAAATAACGTGTCTCATTACAAACTTCTATATGGTTTTGATTTCATATCCATATTTTTATAATATTATTCCTTTGTATGACACTTATTATATTTACTAATACATTAATAAAATATAACTTGATTTGCAATAACATTCTGCACCTTTTAAAACACCCTGAGCTCATGCGAATCTATGAAAATGTTTTTTGTTCAAATCAGATGGATTGTTTAGAATACACATAATAGGTTTGCATCAACGTTGAAGAGTTCAGGCATCTCCGCAGTCGGGCTATAATATATCAAACATCAACATGTTAATATTTTTAATATTTCTTTCATACTTATTATCCCTAAAAAGACTGAACCATTTTTAAATATTTTCTGTGATGGAAACAGTTTGTAACTTCATGAAGGTTTCTTTTTTCTGGTTAGACTCCGAAGGTTGAGTTTTAGGATGAATTTTAAGTATATAAAAATTTCTTGTAATTTTATTTAATGCGCAGAACTATTGGCTGTGTGACCTAAAGTCGTTGTATGTATATGAAGAAAATTTTTACTCATTTAAATTTAAAAGAAATTAGAATAGTTGAGGTTACAAGACGAAATCTGATATTCTTTACGTGATCTGATATGTGAAATATTAAATTCTTATAAAAATACTGAGATAATTTGATTGAGAATAAACATTAATTGCTTGCAATATATCATTTCATGTTATTATTTTCATCATCATTCAACTATCCCAAATTGGCTTCGAAGTATTTAGCTAATGGGGTGAGAATAAATACGATATGTGGCTTGAAAATTCTCTATAGGATGAAATGATCTTTACAAAGCGCACAATTTTAAAAAGATGAGTGTGACAACTGTCTCAATTATTTTTGGACAGGTTATCGTATCGAAGTAAATGATTCAGTATGTAGGTATAGAGAGCATTAACCACAGTGAAAAAACTTTGGTCTCTGGAAGAAGAAATTCCTGGGGAAGCGGCTTGCTTGACTAACGCAGCGGTGCTTCAGCAGAGCAAAACAATTGTTTTCAAGTCTATGCGTCAGCACACTCATGTTTTATGACGAATATTTCAGTATGTTTAAGAATTCTAGTTGTAAAAAATTATAGATTAAAACTGATTCATCTTAAATCCTAATTTTTCGTGTGTAATACGAATGAGTGAATTAAATCTTAAATCAATATTTTTTAAGTTATATACAAAATACTTTTATCATTGATGATTCAAAATGAACGGTTTGGTAGAAACAAAATGAATCTTAAGTTTGCTATACTTCCTGATACATTTATATGTGATGTTATATGTACTGACTATTAAATCATAGTTTTCTTTGTTCAGATAACACACCGACTATTTACATTTTTGCCAGTTTCTTCTGTCTACAAAAGAGACCAAGTTCCCAAAAATTTGTTAACATATGTAAGTAAACATAGATGGAAGCAAGTTCTCCCAATACACTTTTGTGAATTTTTTTCTTTTTTATCTCGTTTCCTTCTGGAGTCGTTCCGTTTGCACGACGATTTGGAGGCACGGCAAAGAAAGTTGTTCTCGCACGGAAGTAAGTTCAAAGTAAGTCACCAACTTCATAAAAAGGAGACGGTTTCTTTTCATTTGCTTTTTTACGGTGTAACATATCCCAATGCGGCGCTTGGGGTTCCCTTCATGACGACGCGGGCGGATTTGCTGAGAGCAGAGGGGGGGTGAATTTTAAAACTCACCGCGCGGTTGAAGGAACTTTTGCAAGGTTGTAGCGTTGACGGTGAGCTGAAAGGAGAAGCAACGGGGGAGAAGGTGGTCTATTCTCGCCGCCGGTCATAACTCTGCGCGCCTATTCGGGGACGCGTGAGGTATGGCGTGCCCCATCGCCAACACTGCCACCATCACCGGTTCAGACTACCTCATCGACCCTCCCCATCTCTATTGCTGTGCTCGAGCGACGACTCCATCATTATTTCATCAGGTTCTCTAAATGTATATGAGAGCCAATACGTCAACTCCCAACCTGCTTTTTTCTTCAATGAGATGAAAACGTTATTTTACGATGCAAAAAACACGAATAGATACGTTTGGTTAGAAATAGCGGTAGGATATGATGAGGTGAGAGGAACACTTACCACTCCCAAATTTAAAAGAATTCGGAATTTTACTACTTGTTAAATTTAATAATATAAATTAATATTTCATGCTTATTCCATCAAATTTCGAATGTTGTCGAAATATTCTTTCAAAAAATATTTTCGAATAAGTAAGGGCACTAAACCACAATTTTTTTGGAATGTCGTTAATAATAATAAATACGATAATAGCATAAATGACGTGTTCTTATATTATCCTTTTATGTCTCCTGCAGCATAATACGTTTACACCTTAACATGTATCATAACCTTTCTATACTGTCGCTACATTTTCCAAACCTATCTTTACAGACACAATAAAATTATGTCCATGTGATTTTATTATTCTTTCTTCAGTTATTTTCCTCCTTGACTTCAATCTGTACCAACACTTGCAACCCGAAACACTCTACTCGTGACATCAGTCTTTCTAGGTCAGTATTTTTGTTGGTTAGATCATCAACAGTTAAGTCTATCGTCTTATTCATGACACTGAAGTATTTGTATTCGTCACCATTTGTCCTCTCATCACCATAACATCCATGACAACCGTTGCCAGAGATAGTTGCGTGAGTGTCGCACCCCTGCTGACATGTGTACTACAAGTATCTCTGATGCCTTCATTTCTCTCTCTGTCACCTTCGCCTGAGGTTAAGGCGATCGGAGCATTCCTAGAGCGCGTCGGAGCTTTGACAGAAGGACAAGCTCCGGCAGCCGATACCAACACGCTCGCTTCCACGTTGGAGACATCACAATGGAAAGCATGCTTCTGAAGTTTTACACTTCTGTTCTAGACAGACCCATTATCAGTTCTGTAAATTACTCAAGGACTTTAAATTTTATTTACAACCTTTTAAGTAGACGCAAAAAATTTATTTTCTTTCGAGACATTTTGACTGCTATTTAGGTCATCTTGGTGCAATAAATAAATAAAATATCAAGGCAATACAAAAAATAATCAAGAAACTTACTAGAAATAAATAAAAAGTACATCTCATTGTAATTACAACTGATTACAATTTGTTGCAAAATAAACAAAAAGAAACAAACCATAAAAATATTTCTTGTTTGGTCAACTTTTAACAATATTATCTCCTTCGATAGCATTATAATTTTAATTCTTTGAAAAAAATAACTTAAAACTCCATCGTTAATTTTTTTAATTCCATCGTTTACTTATTGAAGTAAACATTGTGGTAAATCGTAAACCAATTTATTTCTCGCTCGTGATAAGTATTGAACAAATTATTCATTTTATAATCTAACAATCCAAGAAAAGGCATCCTGTAATTAGAGAGAGAATCGTGGTTGCCTCAACTACCGCGACCTCCGGGGAACACGCGTGAGGAGTTAGCCTACACAATATATATTCGGTCATTAGGAACAAGTGAGGTCATAAGAAGTTCTGTATGCGAGAAGTTTTCTCAACAACGTTCATCTCTGGGGAACAGAGAGCACATGACGTGAAAGTTTAATGAAGCAATAATAATGGTGACGACTCTGAAGCAAATTTATGAAATATATACACAAACTTCTAATGATGTTGATGATATACTGCGTGTGAAAATCGTTTACATCTCTACGAAGCGAAATAAGTGTTCAATACTGCCCAATGTATGACTTATAGTGAAAATTATACACCTTCGGAATTTAATTCGAAAAGGAAGTTAAGTTTCTGCTAGATGAAAACAAATGTATGTAATTGATATCAATATAAAACTTTTTTGAACAGAAGTAAATAAAAATATTATGAGATTATTATTAGAATATGATAAAATATTAGACAATATTTTATTTAATTGCAAATAAAGTAAACAAGAAGGTTTTATTTTTTTTGTTATAAAATTATAAATATAAAACTCAACAATGTTTTAATAGGCAAATTACAATATGAACTAAATAACGATAATAAAACTAAATTAAATGAGAACCAGGATTTTAGTCTTCATCATGCTTTCATTAACCATCATGCTTTCATTAGTACTCTGGGACCGTTCGATATATTGCGAAAGTAACAGGATATTAGATAAGAAAAATACTAACTCTTCATATCCGACACGATATATAGAAAAATCGCAGAAGGGAATTTCGAACAGGTACGGAAAATTTATCGGGCATTTATTTATCAATATTACGATAATTTAGTTGTTTTTTTTCTGTTGTTACATACTGTACAATATTCCATTCACGACATATTCTTAGGATATTTCATTATTTGTGTAAACTGCTAACGAAGGCCATGACTGAATGTTGTGTAGTAAGATAAAGTAATTTGTCTATTAAAACGTTGTTGAGTTTTATGACTTAATAATAATAGAAGACGTTAAGAGTTCTACTGCTAGGATGTAAGATCAAAATAAACGGAAGAAAAGTGATAATACTTCAAAAGTTCAACTATTTAACTTGATGATAATAATAATAAATACGATAACCTTAGCTCTCTTGGTAATCCACCCGGGAGCAGGTAAGTTCCAGCCACAAGAGGCTGAGAAAAAGAAATAATAATAATAATAATAATAATAGACGTAAAGAGCTCTACTACTAGGATTTAAGATCAAAATAAATGAAAAAAAAAGCTCTACTACTTCAAACGTTTATTTATTTCAACGTGCACTTTCCTTGGACATAGACACTGCTTTCACCCAAGCTGCTTGGAATTGTTGAGAAGTTGCGAGAAAATTCTAGTCCGGTCTCTCTGTCCAAGTCCAACTTCGAAGCATCCTTCTCTAGTGTCTGAGCGCGTGACAGCCGCTGCTGGCGCATTCGTTCCTTTTGTCCACCAAAGCGACGCGACGAAGCAGCAGTCAACGGCGGCGTGCAGTGCGTTTGAAAAGGCTGCTTTTACCACCTGGTCTTGCGAGTGACGCGACACGTTGCCAAGTTACGTTTGTTCAGAGCATCTCTTACATCCTCACTTACCCTTTACTACGATGAAGGTGTACTACGATTCACGTAACATGGGATAGAGAAAATTCAATTCTGCTGCGCGGGGAAGCATAAAAAGTTATATAAAAATATAATTAAAAACAAAACGAATTCAAAATATCAGTAATGTTATGTGACAGGAAAGCCTTAAGACGCACGTTAAAATTCTGCCTGAAGGGCTGAATATTTTCATCGTGTGATATTGGGATTACTCTTAGTAATGAGAATTAACTCCTAATCGTGTATTCGCATTCAATGTGCTGTGAATAAAGTAGCTAAAGTTGATATTAACACGATATTTCTGTTTCACACAACTCACGCGCCTATTTTTAGTTTCCTACTAGCATAATGGTTTAATACTCAAGACGTATGAGCGTAGTTTTAAATCTTGCGAGGAGCATTGAAAATTTGCTAAAAATATGTACGCTAATTCTAATTTTTGTAATTTTTTATAGCAATTTTGCTTGTTGTACGTTTTTCTAATCAGTACTCCGACGGAACTGAAGCTTTATTCCGTGATTTAGCTAAACATTTTGTTCGTCTACTTTTCATGCATGTTCTGGTACTTTTACATTAGATTGTATTAACTGATGCACCGGTCCGTTACTTGATCTCGCTAATTTACCTCTTTGTCTCCAATGTGCGTTAGCTTTCCTAGACGCGGGCGGAAGAGGTGGTCTGCTCCGGGTCAGAGGGGCTTCCAAAGGAGTTGGCAAAAATTCATAAATACACGTAACTTTGAACACAAATATCCTCTAAAACCTTTCTATAACAGTAAAATAAAGAATATATTAGTATATTATAAAATAAACTTCCATTTCCATTTTTTCGTAATTCACTGGTGCAATTGATACGCACTTGTTGCAAAACTAACGTATCTGTGAGACCTGAAGTTGGGTACCTCATAAAAAACTCCCGTCCCGGACCTCATAAGATGTAGGTTGATTAGTGCCTATGTGTCATCTTTTCTCTATTTTGTTTTTCTATTTCCTACATTCCTTTACCACATCCTACGTGTACAGAAGCTTAATGTGCAAACCAATCTGGTGATTTTACCTCACAACTTCCGTGTACCTACTCGTGGAGGAGTGTTTGCAACGTCAACAGCCAGGTGAAAATTGCGATGGACCTCCAACGTTGCAATTTGGTGATGTCTACATAACCCTATCTACTATTCTCCGCTTCTGGATCACACCTGCTTCTTGATTTCATTCCTTTTTAAAGAAAAGAACTGCCTCACTAATGTTTCTCTTTCAACCCACTCTATTGCAACGAGTGCAGCTGATGCCAACGCCATTTCGTTGCATACCACCCATGGCGTCCTCATTCCACACCCTGGCTCTGAAACTGTTAGTCTCCCTCTTTAGACTTCCACCTCGCACCATCAGGACGAATTGCTCGCATTGTTCATTGGCTTTCTCACATATCCTTTGTTAGCTTAATTGTTTCTTCAAAGTTGCAGTAAATGCAGCAAAACACTATTCCAGGTTCCTCTTCAATGTCAGTGCATTCATATGGTTAATTAGTGTGACAATCACAAGGATGCAACTTCTCGTGGGTTANAGATTTTTTGCGTGTTTTGTTCGATATTATGTAGTCAAGTCAAAGCGAGTGTCGGGTTTTTGTTCTAAAATATTGGTGGTGGCTGCCCTGAAAAACCAATCGAGTCCGCCCGGAGTCAGCCATCTTGGTGTTTTTGGTGTATTCTCTTACGGTAACTTGGCTATAGTATAGGTTGAGGGTTCAAAAAGCACAATGGCGTATACACGTAAGATTTATTTTGTAATGATTTTATTAGCAACACATTTAACCCGTTGACGCACCGATGGTGAATATTACACATNTTGTAATGATTTTATTAGCAACACATTTAACCCGTTGACGCACCGATGGTGAATATTACACATACACACTTAGGGGACCTCTGAGACCCCGTACTTACAAATCACATAAATAACACGCGGAACATTTTCAACAACTCCGTAAATTCTTTAGATAAAGCAATTTAGTCTATTGTAATATTAATTTTCACAGTAATCAGAAAATGAATTCCACTTCCAATATTACCTAAAATTGAAATTTCTGAATGTTATTTACAAACACTACTGAAGCATTTGTTTCAAACGGTCTTGGTATTTGTCTTATTGTAATTAGGATGCATTGTTGTTAAAACAATGTAAGCATTGGGTGCTGCTACATCTATTTTGTTGTTAAAGTATCATTGTTGTGGGGAAAAAACACTAGAACATAATTCCGTGTTGTTTATAATTTTCAGTTTAGTGAGTATTTCTTGTTTGTTTGATCGCAAAGATCCCAGAATTGTAAGGTACGGACATTAAAAAATTGTACATTGTCCCTTTATATCCACTATTAAAAAAAGGTTTCATTAGTTCCTTTACTGTATTTCCTGCCAGATCTATTGCCACCGGCTCCTCTTTTATTTCCCTTAATTTTACAATAAACGGTCAAGATTTAATAAAAGAATAAGCAATACACAAATTTTCAGTAGCAATCTGTGTACTAAAATAAATGATTTATAAATTTAATTTATACAAGAAATTTCGTTATTATTTCTATACTGCCTTTTATCCCATAATATTCAAAAGACATATTTATTCTCTGATACCGTATATTACGCAATTAAAACGGGATTAGATCATATTGAATGTGAAACCTAAACAACGAAAATTAAATCTCATCAACAATTTTTAAGTAAAAGATAATTCTTTTAATCTCACAATGTCTAAAGAACAGTTATTAATCACAAAATGATAATACGACGAAATATCCGAGGAAAAAATATATAAGTAAAAATTAATAATTTTCTTATTTATATTTCTGAAGCAAATTGTATAATTTATTTAATTTTGATGTAGAAAGGAATTTTTGCATTAAAATCAAAAAGTATTAAAGTAGATAAATTATACTGTACGAGTACCCTGGGGGCGTTAATGTGAAACAGAATATTACCAGATGATCAAATTATTAGGACATAATATTTCGGTATTTGCATCATTATTAATGTTTATTGCATTTTCGGAAATATGCGTGAATGGATTGTACGTTATAAATGGTATGATACACCGAATTTCACAGAATTAAATTCATCTTCATCTCTGCCACAACAAGCTTTATGAATTAAATACAGCTCTCTACTCCATAACAGTTTGATACAACGCTTATAACACCTGAACAGTTCGGGTTTCCAGACATTCATTATGAAAGCGCAGACATAATACTTAGAATTGAAACCATGTATTTTCGAGAATTATAACAGATTAAACGTTAAATTTTGTTTCATGAGTCATTTTCCAATATTATCAATAGATATATGAATAGTGAATGATTCAAAAACGTTTGTGTGTTTCTTTTTCCTGAATAATGATAATCAATACTCGGATACAATTCAAAGGTTTAACATAGTTTATGAAACCAAGCATAAAACTTGGCCAAGTTCCATGCTGTTTCTTCGAATACCGTTTCATTGTCCACGAATCTGAATTTGGCACTGAAGAATATTGCAGACAATCTTTGTGATAGTTTATTTAAAGACATAAAAAATATTTTTTCCGGGATTCATAATGACACTCTACATTTGACGATTCCTTGAGTCAAAGAAATGTACGGCAAATACTCGTAACTATTATGAACTTATTTCAGGACAACATTGTTGATAAGCTATGTATAGTTATAAACGAAAGGTCATTTACAATTAAATACTTAGAAATCTCTTAGATTGCGGTGAACCTCACCGCCAGGTAACNAATGGGAGACGGGACCGGGGTTCGAACCCGGGACCTTGAGCTCTGCGCGCTCATGCGCCTACCGACTGCGCCATCCCGTTCGCCACCCGGGCCTGTCTACCATTCTCATTCAACTTGTGAAATCCCAAAGACCTCTGAGGTGGTCTCGTAGAGACTAAACTCCTCATCTGAGGCGACTCCCTTAGGAAGTACTTTATTTGGGTAGTATTTTTCCATTTCTGGTTCACAAACATAGATATCTCTTAGATTGCGATGAACCTACCCAACGGAAAAACTTGGGTTTCACAAGTTGAATGAGAATGGTAGACGGGCCCGGGTGGCGAACGGGATGGCGCAGTCGGTAGGCGCATGAGCGCGCAGAGTTCAAGGTCCCGGGTTCGAACCCCGGTCCCGTCTCCCATTTTCATTCGACGTAACATGATTAATTAAATACTTATTTTGATTTTAGTTTGTCGCAATATATCTTGTTTAATATACAGTGCAATGGCTTGTAATTCTACAATGTGACACTGTACAATGCTTATTTTGAATTGTCCTCAGAATATTCATGACAAATATTAATATGTCGATTATAGGTCCCAAAATTTACAAACCTAGATGTATAAGAAAACGTATACTAGGGAAGTGTTGATGGAACCAAAACTGAGGGAATGTATGATTAAAATAGAACATTAATATTGTATTTATTGAAAATAAGTATTTTATATTGACTTTCACTATGAAAAAGAATAAATACGCAACTTCTTTTAAAATTGATACATAAATGATGAAAAATATTACGTAATTACGAATTATTGAATTAAAATTTTCACTCTTGTCTGATATGTCATTTTGTGCGCTTATACATTAGTAATGACTTGCACTTCTCATAATCTGAAAACGTTGCGCTGCACAGTAACTAATTTCGTTGCCTGTCTAGATTTTTTTTCTTCCATTAGTCTGAATTCATAATTGGACCATCACTTATAATCCGCCCGGGGAAAATCGGAAGTTTACTATATTTACATACATAATAATGGGGAGGCAGTCGTATTTGTTTCAACAGAGTCCTCGTGATTAGTGTTTTTCTTTGTTTGTATTCTCGTTTCTGCCAATTTTGGACCACGATAACAAGTGCTAGTATGGCTCAGTTTGTGAATTTACTCACTAGACACATCGCTGAATTTGAGATAGGAGGAACAGCATCTAGACAGGATATAGATTGCTGCATCCAGGTATTACAACTGCGATTGTTGGCCGCAGAGGGTGAACTTTTCATACGCCACAGCTATTTAAACAGACACCATTTAAACTAAGTGTTTTTATTATTATTACAAGCTTTTATTGAACTTCGCCTGTTATTCAGTATGTTTGGGCCTAATCTTGCAACTGAATTTTAAACCACATCCGCCCAACCGATTGAACTGAAATTTGGCACACATATATAAACCCGATGACAATGAAATATTATATTTAACTCAAATAAGAATTTTTATTTCGATTTTATTCCAAGATAACTCGTGGTAGATTATTTCCGGGATCGCTTCTCAAACGGATGTTCATGATATTGGAAGGTGTCACATGGACACTATGTTAATGTTATCTATTTGTATTAAATAAAAGTTTGTGATTATTATTGTGTTTCTTTTTTTTGAATTGTGAACAAGCAAGATCATTCTTTTACGAAAAGTAAATACACAAATTATAATACAAAAAAAACAACATAAAATAAAAATGAAAACCGACTTTTATCTTCTTTAATTTGTTTTTCATAGACGCAAGGGTCTAGATGCATTTCACCTCGTTCTCTCTACAGACGACCTCTCATCCACCCACGCAGCACTCACATATCTCCCTCGCACCCTCAACTCCCAATCCCGCGCCGCGTTCTTTCTCCAGAGAACTATGGACCCACGACAAAGCACTTACTTCCGCGGTTGCGTGCCGAGAAGGCAGCGGCGGCGGCTCTCGTCTCGTACGTTGCGCCGCCCCACATTTCAGCCCCGCGGCGTTTGCGGCGACCCAGGCGGTTGCACCAAGAGCATCGGCGGCGGCCGCGGTGCGCACGCGTGACTCACGCGTTTATTTCTCCCGCGCCTGCGCCTGTGTGAGTGAGTCACTACGCTCCAAACTTAGACACTGCCTCCCCGCTGCTTTCCTCCTCAGCGTCTTCCTTACCTCACCCCGTTGCTGTCTCGCGCTCCTCACCCCCCCCCCACCCTGCGGCGCACGCTGCCAAAGCGCAGCGAAGCTCTGGACGCTAGGGTGAAGGACGAAGATACAGAGAGAGGAGGAGATGGTGAAGGAGGGAGAAAGGTTTGAACGCGAGAGCACCTGAGATGTTCCAACGCTTAGTTGCTTCCCGACCTTCGCTCGCGATTACTACTCCTCTCCACCACGTGCGCGCTTCAACATTACTTTCCTGTTTTATTTTATACGAGATTCAAAGGTGTGTTATCCACATTTGGAGTGGCGTTTTGTTCTTCGTAATATCTGCTTATGAGCTACAGTAAGAAAGCAGTGAAGCGTTTATACTTGTATCTCTGATTCATGCAAGACTTCTTGTGGCGTTAATATATCATAGCCTGGGAGTGACCGTGTTCCAAGAAGTGGTGGTGGGTTTTATGGTTGTACTTTGTGACGCGTACAATAACGACGTGTATGATTCGCTCCGAGCCCATCACGTAATTCCTCTGTGCGTCTCCGTAATCGCGCAGTTTGCAGCTTGTTGAGTGACAAATTGCTGGGGAGTATTTTGGTGCGATATACTGTGGCCATTGTTTTTATGCCTGTCTTGCTTACGCGTTGTCACAGGGTTTAGACAACTACAGCATCTGTTGAATAAGATAATTGTTGTGAAACACAAAGGTCAGATGCAGGTGAGTAGTCATTTCCTTTCTCTGTGTGCGAAAGGTAGAACAACTCACTTCACTTACCAGCAATTAAAAATACATATTGCAATCACATAGGTTACGCTGGTGAATGTTTGAGAAAATACGTTAGTTCTGTAACAATGCTTGCTAAATTATACTAGTGCAACTTCATTTATGACTTAATTTCTGAGTATTTGGAGTCAGTATTTTAATGATATTAAAAAAAATTCTTGAAATTTGTTGTATGTGTATTAAAGTAGACGACTAACACAATGTGCAAATCTATTTTCATATACGAATTGCATGACTGTATTTCTTATACGTAGAACTTTGGTTAAGATATATTTGGAATCAGAAAAAAATTAGTAAATGTCTTGCACCAAACTCACAACGCTCTGCAGATCGGTTTAGTATAAATGCAATAAATCCGCGAAGTAGTAATAATTAGAGTAATTCGTGTTATTCATAAATTGAAATTTTTCCTGGAATATATTATTCATGGAACTATTGTTTCAAGAATTCATGTCATCCGACAAATCAAAGGTCACTCTTCAGATTTACGTGCCATTATTCCTTTGACTTCATCTGAACATCCACAGCTCATACTTTTATTCAATGCTTTCTCTTCAACCTTCAGTTATATAATGAGTGTAAAAATTTACTTATTTGTATTGTACGGTTGAACGAAGTTATGTAAAGTAAGCATTGTTTTATTAAGTTGACTTTGTAAGTGGTATGAAGATAATGTTTTTTTTAATCTTTTGAAGAAATTCTCAGATTTTGATTTAAGATTTTTGTATTATAAAATATTTATACTCTTTCTAAAATTAACCCTCAAAACAGAAGGTGAATTTAAATGATATTAATGATGACGTACTATGATCTCAGTATGTCAGCGTAAACTTCTTTTAAGGTCACTATCTGCTGTGACAGTGAAAGCAGTATCAATCCATTATTAGTCTTCATAATAAGTGACATTTATATTCAGTAGAAACTCACCGAAGGAAATATTGATAATCCTTCACCAACATTGCTATTTGTGCTGAAGTTGCGCAGCAAATCTTGAAACTAGTGCATTATAGAAAAAATAAGTCAGTAATCTGTATATCTAGATAAAATAGCTCACAAATAATTACTATGAACAATTCAATTCTGCGATAAAATACAGAGTAGCAAGCGTGCTTGTATTCATTCTCGTGTTATCTTATGAGCGATACTGCATTTCCTTATCATATTTGAAGATCGTCACATAATTCTTGTATGTAGTATATGTTAAAGGTTTTTCAAAGTTCCTTCAACATATTTGTAAAAATATTGTAAAATCTTACCTAGATTAAAGTCAATTTCTACCCAGGCACGTGGACAAAGGAGAGGAATTCCCGCTTCCGAAGTATTTCAATAATTGAAATGAAAATTTGATATTGACGAAACAAAATTATCATTCGTTAACTAACTAAGATCGTGCAATAAATATTCAACAAATTTTAAATAGATTTTAACCCATTACAACTGAACAAATGACTGACAGACTCCAGGTAATATAATTTTTTTCTAAATTCCCTTCAGAACACATGGTTCTTTCCACATCCCTTAGAATCTTCTAGTTATTGTCTTATCATCCAATTTTTGAACTGACTGTGAAAAGCGAACGGGGTTCCTCATTAAAACATTAACATTATCATTCATTTTAGAAGTATCACATAATACTATATAATTAAATCAGTATAACACGTTATATTTGCTAATTTCTTTAAAAATATGAGAAACATTCAAATTAATGTTACGTTTTATGGATTTTTATACACGTGAAATATTAAAAGATTGTATTATATGTATATGATTTTCCATGGAGATATTTAATAATTTTAAAACAACCATGAACTCATTTTTAAGAAACCATAAAACGTAAGTAATGTTTCATGAAGTTTAAAAAGTTTCTGCGATATATATGATACGTTCAGCATTAAGAACGATCGTTCAGTACTAAAAGTGTTTTCAGTTTCCCTGCTCGTAATTCTTGAAGCATGTGTGACGGTCTCAGATGATTTTCTTGTTTTTATTTCTCACTGTTTTAACATCCAAGGTCTTCCACGTATTTTTGATAGTTTCACTCTGGGAATGCAAAAATATCTCGAGTATTGTGTTTCCTCCAACTTCGGAAGTTAATTTTAGAAAGAATATTTGTTGAACTGAAGTCCAAGTGTTTACGATTCAAAGGTGGTGAGAGGAACTATCTTACATCTTACACCGAAAGGTTTCGGGAAGTTTTCGATTGAGGCAGAAAACATGCTCGTAAAGTGAGTGCGAGGAATCGCAGTTTTCTCATTGCGTGTTTACAGTTATAAAGTGGAAGCTGTCATGATACATATACTTGCCACCAAAAGAGCGTTGCTCAATAATATTTCGAGTAAGGCGGGATCTTACAAATTTGAACATAAAAACAACGGGATTCGTTTGTTGAAAGGGGGAAACACTCTCAAAAGTGACTTATACACACCTCCTTTTATCGTAATAGTAATTGCTTTGCTACAAAAATAAAACGTGATAACATTAATATTTTAGATAATTAATCAATTGTATTTTTCTGGGGATACATTTTAAATAATTCATTTCTTCGGTGTACTGTACTTCAGTACAATGTATATTTTTTATATATCTAGTGAGTATATATAACTCCACACATAATTCTATTTTATAATGCAGAGATAGGCTCTGCTCGTGGGTATTCTATGATGAATTGATTGAGTAACCACTTCAAACGAAATACAAAAATTCATAAATATTATATTCACTTTTCGTATCTTTATTTCGAAATTTTGATAGAGTTTATGCCAAATCTATCTTCTTGTGTCACTAGTATTTTGCTCTACTACGTCCAGTGATGAGTTTTACAATTTTTTTCTTCCCATAGCAAATGTGTTTTCAACGGTCTTTTGCGCGACCATATGGCAACACCGCACTTCCCTTCTTGAGATCGAATATTATAGTAGTACTAGCTTAAGGAGAATTAATTCACTCAAATGTCTGATATTGGCATAAATAAACAAAAATGGGAGTATTTATTTTGATTTTAACTAAAAAAAACATACAAATCCGGCTACATAAATGAAATTGTAACAATTATTGACGATGGAATACTAAACATATTATGAATGAAATACCTGGTTCTAAAGTTAGACCGATTTTTATAACGAATATGTTGCAAGTTCAGTGTACTTTGTAGAAACGTTCCTGTGGTATGTGTTGCATCGTATTTATATCCCCAGACATTTAAGAACGATTCAAGAATAAAACATAAAATTGAAATTATTTAATTCAATTGTTAAACAAATATACAGAAATTACATTACATTCAAAGAAAAATTAGTGCTGTGAATTGATATAGTTTACCCTACGGACGGTATTAAAACATCTGTCAACAGCTCTGTATTTTTTAAACTCATTTTGCCCGACGATGCCCGAGGTTCTTACATAACATACTAAATTCATTTGTTAGTTTAAATATTTCTCCACTTTCGAGTTAGCAAATTAAATATCACGAAGGAAATCTACCAAAAATAGGCACCGTTTTCAGTATTTAATGCTAATATGTAGGCATGTATTATTTTAAAATCCAAGCAAAGGAAAATACACTTTAATCAGGAAGCCTAATAAACAAAGTGTATAGTTAATATCTCTCAACTCTTTGGTTTCCATTTCACTTTAAGGATATGTTCTTGAAAACAATGACCTTTATATATAGTTTTGATTCTACGATTCGTTCACTTAGATTATATTGAGACCGTTCATCGAATTAAATAATAATTTAAAAAACACGTTTTCAAAATTTAACAAATAATAACTATTTAGAAATCGTAGATAGCAGAAGGGAACGCAGAGGGTGGTCTGGAGGTATGGGAAAGTATTGTCGGCAAAACCTCACAGGCTCTTTAGAAATATAAGAATACAAAAAAAAAACATAAAACCCATTATTTGCAAAGATTCAAAGAAGCAGCGCCAAAACCACATGCCG
>NNCF01132508.1:117519-158647 GCA_002313205.1 Laupala kohalensis | reverse complement strand
AACGAGATACGTGCAAACGACATTGGTATAATGATAGCATTTTCAAATAAGGCGTTATTGTTGCAGTCGTTAGTTAAACAACGAATAAGATAATAAAAAAGAATTAATTTGAAATCTTACGTGGTCTGGTCGTAGTCTCAGCTTTTGTAGTTGATGATGTCACTATATAAGAAAGACCAAATTATTATCTTTTGTAACACTAAACATGAGAGATCGAAACACGTAAACGTCTCCAGCACACACAAAANAAACCGCTTCTACCAATTTACTATTAAGAATCGTGAAGAAGAGTCCATTGAAATCACAGCTCATTTTTTGAGGAACAGGAAAAAAATCTATGTGATTGGATGCCCGGAAAATACATTTTCGTTGTCAAGATAAGTTTTGATTAATAATGCATTAAATTAAGTTCTAAGGAAATTCACACAATTTAATGATGCAAATAGTTATAAGTTGTTTCAGTGTGCAAAAATGACTAACAAAAGAACATAATAATGATACAATAAGAATTTCCGTCGCTTCGTGGTTCCTCGTTAAATGTTGCTAACAATTCAGTCGGCGATAATCATTTTTGTCCAAGAGTAGTGTTCCCTGCGTTGGAAGGTACCCGATCGTTGGCGCGCCCTGTTCGTATAAGTAGGAATAATGTCTCTTCAGCAGTTCCCGCCGTCGACCAAACGTCGTCAGCTCGTGAAATCCCACGAGATACTGATTAAATATAATATATCATTGAAGCGGCGAAATCAGTTTTGCACAACAGCGCAGGCGCAAGAGACCCCTGTAAGCAGGACTCGACTGTCCGTTCCAGGTGTTTAATAAAACGTCACCTGCATGATCTTCTTAAGCGTGTATGTTTCATTTTTGGAAACATGTTTCTATCAAAAAATTGAGAAAAATATTTAAATTTGTTTCTCTGGTGTTGAGTGTGAATATCTGTATTGTTCGAAAGTGAAGTATACTATCACTAATTATATTGATGACTTTAAATCGAGTACGCTATGCAATGATTGTATTTGCTCTCTAGAAGGAGTGACATTATGAATGCTAAACATGCCGAATTGCCGAACAATGCTTATTGTCATTAGAATTCTTCGTATATGCCTCCGTTCCCGTTTCGAGAAATATGAATCACATATTTTTTTTGTGTTAAAAAGGTGAGTTCAACGTTTTCGAGCCGGGGTCGTATTTGTATAGGGGTTGTGTTGGCAAGTTGAAGAGAACGAATCATTTCGTGTCAAATTGTTTTTTACCACAAAGTAAACACGGACAAAAATCTTTTCCGTGGGAGTAAACGAAAGCAACGAGATAGTTGTCAAGGATAATAGTTTAGTTGTAGTTACTGTAATTTTAGCGCTGTTTTAGGATTCGATAAGGAAACAACGAATGTGATAATGAAAATGGAAATAAACTTCGAAAACCTACCTGGCGAGCTCGAAGTCTCTACTGCGTTAGTTGTTGTTGGTGTCACTGAAAAGAAAGAAAAAGGCAATGTGTTTCTATTGAATTCGAATGAAGGATAACGAAAATATAGCAGGTGAGGAGTGAGAATGTATGTATCGAATGTATGTGAAGTATTCATTCGCTGGTTCTATTAAATTATTTTTATATAAATGGCCATGTATGAAATGTATTTGCTCTTTTGAAAGGAGCCAAATTGCGAATGTTAAACACAATGAATTGTCAGAAAAACAAAAGGAAGAGAACAAATTTCTGGAATGCTTTCGTTCCTGTATCAAGCAAAATGCATCACGTACCTCCTTCTGTAGTGGAAGACGTGCTTGACGTCGTTCCCGGGCTGGTGGTCTTGTGAGGATGAGTGTGATGGTAAGCTGTAAGAGAAATACGCATTTTGTATCAATTCGTTAATTATTACTTAGTAAACAATGGAAGAAAGAACACTTGCGTAGGAGAAAATATAGGCAACGAGATACGTGCAAACGACATTGGTATAATGATAGCATTTACAAATTAGGCGTTATTGTTGTAGTCGATAGTTAAACATCCAATAATATAATAAAAAAGAATTAAGTTTGAAATCTTACGTGGTCTGGTCGTAGTCTCAGCTTTTTTAGTTGATGATGTCACTAAAAAGAAAGACCAAATTATTATCTTTTGTAACACTAAACATGAGAGATCGAAACACGTAAACGTCTCCAGCACACACAAAACCGCTTCTAAAAATTTACTATCAAGAATCGTGAAGAAGAGACCATTGAAATCACAGCTCATTTTTTGAGGAACAGGAAAAAAATCTATGTGATTGGATGCCCGGAAAATACATTTTCGTTGTCAAGATAAGTTTTGATTAATAATGCATTAAATTAAGTACTAAGGAAATTCACACAATTTAATGATGCAAATAGTTATAAGTTGTTTCAGTGTGCAAAAATGACTAACAAAATAACATAATAATGATACAATAAGAATTTCCGTCGCTTCGTGGTTCCTCGTGAAATGTTGCTAACAATTCAGTCGACGATAGTCATTTTTGTCCAAGAGTAGTTTTCCCTGCGTTGAAAGGTACCCGATCGTTGGCGCGCCCTGTTCGTATAAGTAGGAATAATGTCTCTTCAGCAGTTCTCGCCGTCGACCAGACGTCGTCAGCTCGTGAAATCCCACGAGATACTGATTAAATATAATATATCATTAAAGCGACAAAATCAGTTTTGCACCACTGCGCAGGCGCNCAGTTTTGCACAACTGCGCAGGCGCTTGAGACCCCTGTAAGCAGGACTCGACTGTCCGTTCCAGTTGTTTAATAAAACGTCACCTGCATGATCGTTTTAAGCGTGTATGTTTAATTTTTGGAAACATGTTTCTATCAAAAACTTGAGAAAAATATTGAAATTTGTTTCGCTGGTGGTGAGTGTGAATATCTGTATTGTTCGCAAGTGAAGTATACTATCACTAATTATATTGATGACTTTAAAACGAGTACGCTATGCAATGATTGTATTTGCTCTCTAGAAGGAGTGACATTATGAATGCTAAACATGCCAAATTGCCGAACAATGCTTATTGTCATTAGAATTCTTCGTATATGCCTCCGTTTCCGTTTCGAGCAATATGAATCACATATTTTTTTGTGTAAAAAAAGGTGAGTGTAACGTTTTCGAGCCGGGGTCGTATTTGTATAGGGGTTGTGTTGGCAAGTTGAAGAGAACGAATCATTTCGTGTCAAATTGTTTTTTACCACAAAGTAAACACGGACAAAAAACGTTTCCGTGGGAGTAAACGAAAGCAACGAGATAGTTGTCAAGGATAATAGTTTAGTTGTAGTTACTGTAATTTTAGCGCTGTTTTAGGATTCGATAAGGAAACAACGAATGTGATAATGAAAATGGAAATAAACTTCGAAAACCTACCTGGCGAGCTCGAAGTCTCTACTGCGTTAGTTGTTGTTGGTATTACTGAAAAGAAAGAAAAAAGCAATGTATTTCTATTGAATTCGAATGAAGGATAACTAAAATATAGCTGGTGAGGAGTGAGAATGTATGTATCGAATGTATGTGAAGTATTCTTTCGCTGGTTCTATTAAATTATTTTTAAATAAACGGCCATATATGAAATGTATTTGCTCTTTTGAAAGGAGCTAAATTGCGAATGTTAAACACAATGAATTGTCAGAAAAACAAAAGGAAGAGAACAAATTTCTGGAAAGCTTTCGTTCCTGTATCAAGCAAAATGCATCACGTACCTCCTTCTGTAGTGGAAGACGTGCTTGACGTCGTTCCCGGGCTGGTGGTCTTGTGAGGATGAGTGTGATGGTAAGCTGTAAGAGAAATACGCATTTTGTATCAATTCGTTAATTATTACTTAGTAAACAATGGAAAAAAGAACACTTGCGTAGGAGAAAACATAGGCAACGAGATACGTGCAAACGACATTGGTATAATGATAGCATTTTCAAATAAGGCGTTATTGTTGCAGTCGTTAGTTAAACAACGAATAAGATAATAAAAAAGAATTAATTTGAAATCTAACGTGGTCTGGTCGTAGTCTCAGCTTTTGTAGTTGATGATGTCACTATATAAGAAAGACCAAATTATTATCTTTTGTAACACTAAACATGAGAGATCGAAACACGTAAACGTCTCCAGCACACACAAAACCGCTTCCACCAATTCACTATTAAGAATGTTGAAGAAGAGTCTATTAAAATCACAGCTCATTTTTTGAGGAACAGGAAAAAAATCTATGTGATTGGATGCCCGGAAAATACATTTTCGTTGTCAAGATAAGTTTTGATTAATAATGCATTAAATTAAGTACTAAGGAAATTCACACAATTTAATGATGCAGATAGTTATAAGTTGTTTCAGTGTGCAAAAATGACTAACAAAATAACATAATAATGATACAATAAGAATTTCCGTCGCTTCGTGGTTCCTCGTGAAATGTTGCTAACAATTCAGTCGACGATAGTCATTTTTGTCCAAGAGTAGTTTTCCCTGCGTTGAAAGGTACCCGATCGTTGGCGCGCCCTGTTCGTATAAGTAGGAATAATGTCTCTTCAGCAGTTCTCGCCGTCGACCAGACGTCGTCAGCTCGTGAAATCCCACGAAATACTGATTAAATATAATATATCATTGAAGCGGCAAAATCAGTTTTGCACAACTGCGCAGGGGCAAGAGACCCCTGTAAGCAGGACCCGACTGTCCGTTCCAGGTGTTTAATAAAACGTCAGCTGCATGATCGTTTTAAGCGTGTATGTTTCATTTTAGGAAACATGTTTCTATCAAAAACTTGAGAAAAATATTTAAATTTGTTTCGCTGGTGGTGAATGTGAATGTCTGTATTGTTCGCAAGTGAAGTATACTATCACTAATTATATTGATGACTTTAAAACGAGTACGCTATGCAATGATTGTATTTGCTCTCTAGAAGGAGTGACATTATGAATGCTAAACATGCCAAATTGCCGAACAATGCTTATTGTCATTAGAATTCTTCGTATATGCCTCCGTTTCCGTTTCGAGCAATATGAATCACATATTTTTTTGTGTAAAAAAAGGTGAGTGTAACGTTTTCGAGCCGGGGTCGTATTTGTATAGGGGTTGTGTTGGCAAGTTGAAGAGAACGAATCATTTCGTGTCAAATTGTTTTTTACCACAAAGTAAACACGGACAAAAAACGTTTCCGTGGGAGTAAACGAAAGCAACGAGATAGTTGTCAAGGATAATAGTTTAGTTGTAGTTACTGTAATTTTAGCGCTGTTTTAGGATTTGATAAGGAAACAACGTTTGTGATATTGAAAATGGAAAAAAACTTCGAAAACCTACCTGGCGAGCTCGAAGTCTCTACTGCGTTAGTTGTTGTTGGTGTCACTGAAAAGAAAGAAAAAAGCAATGTGTTTCTATTGAATTCGAATGAAGGATAACGAAAATATAGCTGGTGAGGAGTGAGAATGTATGTATCGAATGTATGTGAAGTATTCATTCGCTGGTTCTATTAAATTATTTTTATATAAATTGCCATGTATGAAGTGTATTTGCTCTTTTGAAAGAAGCCAAATTGCGAATGTTAAACACAATGAATTGTCTGAAAAACAGAACGAAGAGAACAAATTTCTGGAATGCTTTCGTTCCTGTATCAAGCAAAATGCATCACGTACCTCCTTCTGTAGTGGAAGACGTGCTTGACGTCGTTCCCGGGCTGGTGGTCTTGTGAGGATGAGTGTGATGGTAAGCTGTAAGAGAAATACGCATTTTGTATCAATTCGTTAATTATTACATAGTAAACAATGGAAGAAAGAACACTTGCGTAGGAGAAAATATAGGCAACGAGATACGTGCAAACGACATTGGTATAATGATAGCATATACAAATTAGGCGTAATTGTTGTTGTGGATAGTTAAACAACGAATATGATAATAAAAAAGAATTAAGTTTGAAATCTTACGTGGTCTGGTCGTAGTCTCAGCTTTTTTAGTTGATGATGTCACTAAAAAGAAAGACAAAATTATTATCTTTTGTAACACTAAACATGAGAGATCGAAACACGTAAACGTCTCCAGCACACACAAAACCGCTTCTACCAATTTACTATTAAGAATCGTGAAGAAGAGTCCATTGAAATCACAGCTCATTTTTTGAGGAACAGGAAAAAATCTATGTGATTGGATGCCGGTGAAAATACATTTTCGTTGTCAAGATAAGTTTTGATTAATAATGCATTAAATTAAGTTCTAAGGAAATTCACACAATTTAATGATGCAAATAGTTATAAGTTGTTTCAGTGTGCAAAAATTACTAACAAAAGAACATAATAATGATACAATAAGAATTTCCGTCGCTTCGTGGTTCCTTGTGAAATGTTGCTAACAATTCAGTCGACGATAATCATTTTTGATCCAAAGTAGTTTTCCCTGCGTTGAAAGGTACCCGATCGTTGGCGCGCCCTGTTCGTATAAGTAGGAATAATGTCTCTTCAGCAGTTCTCGCCGTCGACCAGACGTCGTCAGCTCGTGAAATCCCACGAGATACTGATTAAATATAATATATCATTGAAGCGGCAAAATCAGTTTTGCACAACTGCGCAGGCGCAAGAGACCCCTGTAAGCAGGACTCGACTGTCCGTTCCAGGTGTTTAATAAAACGTCACCTGCAGGATCGTTTTAAGCGTGTATGTTTCATTTTTGGAAACATGTTTCTATCAAAAACTTGAGAAAAATATTTAAATTTGTTTCGCTGGTGGTGAGTGTGAATATCTGTATTGTTCGCAAGTGAAGTATACTATCACTAATTATATTGATGACTAAAAAAAAAGTACGCTATGCAATGAATGTATTTGCTCTCTAGAAGGAGTGACATTATGAATGCTAAACATGCCAAATTGCCGAACAATGCTTATTGTCATTAGAATTCTTCGTATATGCCTCCGTTTCCGTTTCGAGCAATATGAATCACATATTTTTTTGTGTAAAAAAAGGTGAGTGTAACGTTTTCGAGCCGGGGTCGTATTTGTATAGGGGTTGTGTTGGCAAGTTGAAGAGAACGAATCATTTCGTGTCAAATTGTTTTTTACCACAAAGTAAACACGGACAAAAAACGTTTCCGTGGGAGTAAACGAAAGCAACGAGATAGTTGTCAAGGATAATAGTTTAGTTGTAGTTACTGTAATTTTAGCGCTGTTTTAGGATTCGATAAGGAAACAACGAATGTGATAATGAAAATGGAAATAAACTTCGAAAACCTACCTGGCGAGCTCGAAGTCTCTACTGCGTTAGTTGTTGTTGGTGTCACTGAAAAGAAAGAAAAAAGCAATGTGTTTCTATTGAATTCGAATGAAGGATAACGAAAATATAGCTGGTGAGGAGTGAGATTGTATGTATCGAATGAATGTAAAGTATTCTATCGCTGGTATTATTAAATAATTTGATATTAATGGCCATGTATGAAATGTATTTGTTTTTTTGAAAGGAGCCAAATTGCGAATGTTAAACACAATGAATTGTCAGAAAAACAAAAGGAAGAGAACAAATTTCTGGAATGCTTTCGTTCCTGTATCAAGCAAAATGCATCACGTACCTCCTTCTGTAGTGGAAGACGTGCTTGACGTCGTTCCCGGGCTGGTGGTCTTGTGAGGATGAGTGTGATGGTAAGCTGTAAGAGAAATACGCATTTTGTATCAATTCGTTAATTATTACTTAGTAAACAATGGAAAAAAGAACACTTGCGTAGGAGAAAACATAGGCAACGAGATACGTGCAAACGACATTGGTATAATGATAGCATTTTCAAATTAGGCGTTATTGTTGTAATCGATAGTTAAACAACGAATATGATAATAAAAAAGAATTAAGTTTGAAATCTTACGTGGTCTGGTCGTAGTCTCAGCTTTTTTAGTTGATGATGTCACTAAAAAGAAAGACAAAATTATTATCTTTTGTAACACTAAACATGAGAGATCGAAACACGTAAACGTCTCCAGCACACACAAAACCGCTTCTACCAATTTACTATTAAGAATCGTGAAGAAGAGTCCATTGAAATCACAGCTCATTTTTTGAGGAACAGGAAAAAAATCTATGTGATTGGATGCCCGGAAAATACATTTTCGTTGTCAAGATAAGTTTTGATTAATAATGCATTAAATTAAGTACTAAGGAAATTCACACAATTTAATGATGCAAATAGTTATAAGTTGTTTCAGTGTGCAAAAATGACTAACAAAATAACATAATAATGATACAATAAGAATTTCCGTCGCTTCGTGGTTCCTCGTGAAATGTTGCTAACAATTCAGTCGACGATAGTCATTTTTGTCCAAGAGTAGTTTTCCCTGCGTTGAAAGGTACCCGATCGTTGGCGCGCCCTGTTCGTATAAGTAGGAATAATGTCTCTTCAGCAGTTCTCGCCGTCGACCAGACGTCGTCAGCTCGTGAAATCCCACGAGATACTGATTAAATATAATATATCATTGAAGCGGCAAAATCAGTTTTGCACAACTGCGCAGGCGCAAGAGACCCCTGTAAGCAGGACTCGACTGTCCGTTCCAGGTGTTTAATAAAACGTCACCTGCATGATCGTTTTAAGCGTGTATGTTTCATTTTTGGAAACATGTTTCTATCAAAAACTTGAGAAAAATATTGAAATTTGTTTCGCTGGTGGTGAGTGTGAATATCTGTATTGTTCGCAAGTGAAGTATACTATCACTAATTATATTGATGACTTTAAAACGAGTACGCTATGCAATGATTGTATTTGCTCTCTAGAAGGAGTGACATTATGAATGCTAAACATGCCAAATTGCCGAACAATGCTTATTGTCATTAGAATTCTTCGTATATGCCTCCGTTTCCGTTTCGAGCAATATGAATCACATATTTTTTTGTGTAAAAAAAGGTGAGTGTAACGTTTTCGAGCCGGGGTCGTATTTGTATAGGGGTTGTGTTGGCAAGTTGAAGAGAACGAATCATTTCGTGTCAAATTGTTTTTTACCACAAAGTAAACACGGACAAAAAACGTTTCCGTGGGAGTAAACGAAAGCAACGAGATAGTTGTCAAGGATAATAGTTTAGTTGTAGTTACTGTAATTTTAGCGCTGTTTTAGGATTCGATAAGGAAACAACGAATGTGATAATGAAAATGGAAATAAACTTCGAAAACCTACCTGGCGAGCTCGAAGTCTCTACTGCGTTAGTTGTTGTTGGTGTCACTGAAAAGAAAGAAAAAAGCAATGTGTTTCTATTGAATTCGAATGAAGGATAACGAAAATATAGCTGGTGAGGAGTGAGAATGTATGTATCGAATGTATGTGAAGTATTCTTTCGCTGGTTCTATTAAATTATTTTTATATAAATGGCCATGTATGAAATGTATTTGCTCTTTTGAAAGGAGCCAAATTGCGAATGTTAAACACAATGAATTGTCAGAAAAACAAAAGGAAGAGAACAAATTTCTGGAATGCTTTCGTTCCTGTATCAAGCAAAATGCATCACGTACCTCCTTCTGTAGTGGAAGACGTGCTTGACGTCGTTCCCGGGCTGGTGGTCTTGTGAGGATGAGTGTGATGGTAAGCTGTAAGATAAGTACGCATTTTGTATCAATTCGTTAATAATACTTAGTAAACAATGGAAGAAAGAACACTTGCGTAGGAGAAAATATAGGCAACGAGATACGTGCAAACGACATTGATATAATGATAGCATTTTCAAATTAGGCGTTATTGTTGTAGTCGATAGTTAAACAGCGAATATGATAATAAAAAAGAATTAAGTTTGAAATCTTACGTGGTCTGGTCGTAGTCTCAGCTTTTTTAGTTGATGATGTCACTAAAAAGAAAGACAAAATTATTATCTTTTGTAACACTAAACATGAGAGATCAAAACACGTAAACGTCTCCAGCACACACAAAACCGCTTCTACCAATTCACTATTAAGAATCGTGAAGAAGAGTCCATTAAAATCCCAGTTCATTTTTTGAGGAACAGGAAAAAAATCTATGTGATTGGATGCCCGGAAAATACATTTTCGTTGTCAAGATAAGTTTTGATTAATAATGCATTAAATTTAGTACTAAGGAAATTCACACAATTTAATGATGCAAATAGTTAAAAGATGTTTCAGAGTGCAAAAATGACTAAGAAAAGAACATAATAAAGATACAATAAGTATTTCCGTCGCTTCGTGGTTCCTCGTGAAATGTTGCTAACAATTCAGTCGACGATAGTCATTTTTGTCCAAGAGTAGATTTCCCTGCGTTGAAAGGTACCCGATCGTTGGCGCGCCATGTTCGTATAAGTAGGAATTATGTCTCTTCAGCTGTTCTCGGCGTCGACCAGACGTCGTCAGCTCGTGAAATCCCACGAGATACTGATTAAATATAATATATCATTGAAGCGGCAAAATCAGTTTTGCACAACTGCGCAGGCGCAAGAGACCCCTGTAAGCAGGACTCGACTGTCCGTTCCAGGTGTTTAATAAAACGTCACCTGCTTGATCGTTTTAAGCGTGTATGTTTCATTTTTGGAAACATGTTTCAATCAAAAACTTGAGAAAAATATTTAAATTTTTTTCGCTGGTGGTGAGTGTGAATATCTGTATTGTTCGCAAGTAAAGTATACTATCACTAATTATATTGATGACTTTAAAACGAGTACGCAATGCAATGATTGTATTTGCTCTCTAGAAGGAGTGACACTATGAATGCTAAACATGCCAAATTGCCTAACAATGCTTATTGTCAAGAGAAAGCTGCGTATATGCCTCCTTCCCATTTTGAGCAATATGAATCACATATTTTTTTGTGTTAAAAAAGAGTGTTCGACGTTCTGGAGCCGGGGGTCGTATTTGTATAGGGGTGGTCATGGCAAGTTGAAGAGAACGAATCATTTCGTGTCAAATTGTTTTTTACCACAAAGTAAACACGGACAAAGAACTTTTCCGTGGGAGAAAACGAATACAACGAGATAATTGTCAAGGAAAATATTTTAGTTGAAGAAAGAAAAGAGCAATGTGTTTCTATTGAATTCTAATGAAAGATAACGAAAATATCGCTGGTGAGGAGTGAGAATGAATGTATCGAATGTATGTGAAGTATTCTATCGCTGGTAATATTAAATAATTTGATATAAATGGCCATGTATGAAATGTATTTGCTCTTTTTAAGGAGCCATATTGTGAATGTTAAACATAATGAATTGTAAGAAAAACAAAAGGATGAGAACAAATTTCTGGAATGCTTTCGTTCCTGTATCTAGCAAAATGCATCACGTACCTCCTTCTGTGGTGGAAGACGTGCTTGACGTCGTTCCCGGGCTGGTGGTCTTGTGTGGATGAGTGTGATGATGGTAATCTGTAAGAGAAATACGCATTTTGTATAAATTCGTTAATTATGACTTAGCAAAAAATTAAAAAAAGATCACATTCGTGGGAGAAAATGAAGGCAATTAGATACGTGCCAGATATTTTAGTATAGTTCTAGTTATTGTAATTTTTAAGTTTCTTTATGAATCGATTATTAATCAACGATGCGATGATAATGAAAATTTAATGATTTTTGAAATTATAATGGGAAATTTCGATGTCCTTGTTCCCTAAGTGTTTGATCACACTGAAAATGTAGAAAATGATGTGTTTCCATTTATTTTGAATAGTAATAAGGTAAATTGTTAGAATTGATGTGTCCGTCTGAAGGTAATATTTTTATCACTGTTAATATTGAATAATTAGATATCA
This sequence comes from Laupala kohalensis, assembly GCA_002313205.1. Classification (NCBI taxonomy): domain Eukaryota; kingdom Metazoa; phylum Arthropoda; class Insecta; order Orthoptera; family Trigonidiidae; genus Laupala; species Laupala kohalensis. The sequence goes on along the minus strand of NNCF01132508.1, from coordinate 146,965 downwards.
GTACATTGTTAATGGGACTTTAGTGTTCAATGAGTTTAGTGCAGTGTAATGACAGTAGGCAATGCATTGGCTGTTTTTGCTTTTAGGTTCATGGGAAACGATTTTTTAACTTTTGAATATTTTTTTTATGTTTTGAAATATACCTTAGTGGCTATGTTAGTGCTTGTAGTCATTTTGCCCTTGGTGTTTGTCGTGGTGAATATTTAGTGAATAGTAATTGATTACTATTCACTATTTAGTGAATATTTTTTAGTCTGAAATAGTAATTGATTTTTTGTTTCTTTTTCGTTTAAAAAATAAGGATTTTTTGTATTTTTGGTCTTTAAATGTTTTGTAGCTTTGTTTGTATTGTTTTCTGTTTTTTATTGTTGAGATATATGTTTGTACCTTTAACGTTTGTGCTATGAAATTAGATTTTTATGCCGTGAAGCCGTATAATATATTTGTCTGGTTGACGGTGCTATTTACTGTTTAAAAAAAAAAATTTATTTGTTTTTAGTATCGTTTGTTATGTGGTGGTAAAATTTGATTTTAGGTGTAATAACGCAATGGTGACTTTTTTCCTGTTTTTTTTCTTGTTAGATCTATGGGCTAATAGATGTATGGATATGGTTTTTTATTAAATTGTTCGGTAGAGTGGTGGGTAAGCGATTTTTGAGAATTCGTGTAGGTTGAGCAAAGGAGTAAGAGTTTCTTTACTTTAGAGGTGTGATGGAGGGAAATTTTATTTTATATTTGTTATTTTGATTCCTTTTCTTTTGCATGTGATTTGAAATTTTTTACCGTTTTTTTAAATGTAATTTAGTGGTGGGAAGTACTTCTGCGTGTTAACCTTTTTTCCTATACACAAGGTAATGGGTGTTATTGGAAGTAGAGTTAAATTGTAAAAAAATTTCGAATATTTAATAACGATTTTTTCGAATGTACGATATGACAGATTTTTCCATAGTCTATGGACAAATCAATTTTCTTACCTTCACCTTCGTGGTGTTCCGAATGACTGTGAGGATGCTGGTGTTCTGCAAAAAGTTTCGTGAGAATAAAATGTAAGGAATATTTGGGGATTTTTATTAGAATTAAATTATCAAATGAATCAATTCATGAATTATAAAATAAACAAATGTATCAATAAATTTTAATTTCTTTGTATTTCTGTTTTATTTTTTTCATTTTGCGTGTCATCCTTTTGTTTTTCTTGATCGTTCTTTTTTCATCGCGTTATTTTTTTTAGCATAGATGTTATACCATCGTTACAGAAATGTGTGGTGGAAGGTCATTAATTGACTAGTAATGTTATATAGGATGATTGAAGTGATGAATTTTCTAACATTTTCCGTACACATCTTACCATCTTATCATCTTACCATGTAAATTGATATTGTTATATCAATATATAACTTTGTTAGGTGAACTTTTTTTGCGATATGTATTAACGAGAAAGAAAAAAATTATGAAAGTAAGAAAGAAAGAAAGACGTGTAAATTAAGTTTATCATGCTTGTAGCTCTTCAGGTGAAAATTAATAATAATTATAAATATTTCGCTACACTGTTCTTGTTGGAGTTTATCGTAAGGATAGTAACACATATTATTCTTAATCTAATACAACGTTTATTTTTCTGGTAGTTATCTGTCACTGATAATTTTGAGGAGAAGCAATCTTCATACTCGTGAAATGGGCACCATTCAGTGATTTTCTGTAAATTATCTTAAATTGTTGTCAGATACTGCTTCATGTGTTACAGTGGATAAACTCTTTTCTTGATCGGTAACTTAGAATATCATGATGCAAAAGTTAAACCTTTCAATTTTCTTACCGTGTTGATGGACTACTACTACTGGCTGCATCACGTAGGCTGGAACGAAACGATAAAATAAATTTTTACATACTTTATTAATTACTTCACTTGTTTTCCATTTTGCTGTTGGAATATGGGTTTCGTACTTACCCTAATGGAGATGACTATGAAATAAAATATGCAAAAATACACATCATTGAGAACTGAAATTAAAAATTGTTAAATAAATGATAATGTAGGTTCAGTAATTCAGAGGCTACGGAATACAGTAACAGTAATTCAAAACATAGAATGGGAGCATAGAACTGAAAATAGTTCCATAGGTTTCATAGCTTTTCTCAAGACTTATCATTCATAGTATTTTGTAAGAGATTAAAATACCGTTAATAAATGTATTAGGGTTTTTTTTCATTATGCACCATATTCATTATATATTTGATTTAACAATAAGAACTGAAAAATTAGTACTTCTACAACAATGGTTCATTACGTCATTCAACCTCACTGTCAATTACTTTAGAAATAATTCAAAGTTAACTAAAAATTTACACAACACAACTAGGAGGGTAAATGATGAAACATAGCCAAGCGATAAATTGTGAAGAAATATTTATTAAGCATGTCGGGCGTATTTTGCACTATTTTTGACATATCTTTGTACATCCATCAAACAAGATAATCAGTTATTTATATTCTTGTTAGTTTTATTGATATTACTTCATCTGAGGGGAAAGTTCTTTTCTGTGTTTGCAACAACGTTTCCTTGGAAAGAGAAACCAGTTGTACTTTTGAACCCGTTGGGTTATTACCTTGATCAACATCTACGTGGCATGCTTATATTTAAAAAAATCGTCTGCATGGTCATTAATCTCCACTAAGGAAATCGAAACGTATTTCATTACCTTTCCCGAAAATGGCACGAAAACTTCACAATGAACCGTACTTATTTACTCTTCAGCTGGTCACAAAACTTGGACACGTGAAACTACATTGAATTCAGTTTATGAACGATCTTGGTTGTTTTTCGCTTCGGGAAGGCCTCATTTTGTCTAGCTGGCGTTGGTAACTATCCAACAATGCTTTATAAACAAAATTGTTGTTACTTTTAAATATAATTATAATTCACTGATAATAAACTTAATTGAAAAGTGAATATCATAAAACATATCCATTATTGAACACGAGTTTTAAAAAGTTGATTTACGTATTTTTTGCAAACACGGTATAAATAAAGGGAGAAAGTTGTGTGAAAGTTATCATGTTTAGTGATGTAAAAAATATGAGGGTGTTGTGTAACAATGCTGGTTAATCACAGACTTACATATAAATAGACCCATCGACCTCCCTCCATGCTGTGGGTTGTCCGAGATGACATGAGGCAGAAGATACTATCTCGAGCTCTATAAAGGCGGATCTACAATGGACGTAAGCGTAACGTAGACGTAAGAGATACGCAAGGCTCGGGCGTAGGAATCACGGCTGGCAGAGCTGGAGTGTCTACAATGACAGCTTTCATTCTGAATTCTGATTGGCTGAACGTAAGTGGCATCTTGCTCGGCAGAAGGCAAGTAACCTTTCATTTAACACCGTATAAATTTAAACTACATAAAATACAATAACAGTAAATATAAAAATTTCAATAATTCCAAACACCATCTTATGCGAATAAATATACGTAAGAAGGTAAATTACTTGAGTATAATGAGTAGGCTTATGGAGAAAAGAACAGATCAAATATCAAGCAATATTAATAAAAGTAAGGAAGACAATGTATTATTCATCGTAATATCTATATTGTGTTGAATGACGGTAATTGAAAAGTGGAGTGTAATGTAATGAAACTTTACTTCCTCAATATATTGACAGAACATGTACGCGTCATATGATACAATTGGTATGTTATTATGACAAAAAATATTCTTTTGTAATTTATCTAGTAAATTATCAGCTGAGAAGCGTGTGACTGGTTTAGTGAGTATTCACAGTAATCTTTTTTAAATAAATTACAATTATTCTAACTACATATAATACGACGGAATATGGCTGAAAGAAATAGCTAAAGAAACACAGAGAACGACTTAACCTCAACCATGCTTCCGGAAACATGCGTCAAAATAGGTACAAACGTAGCAGAAAGAGATCTCAGTCCCTGATTGGCTGAACGCAACACCTCCCTTACGGTACGTTAGAGTTTGACCAATTTGACTTGCTGCGTTTCTCATGTCCTACATGTTCAGCATTGTGCTTCATTTCGACCTCGGCCGTGGTGGAGTCCGGTATGTCTCTCCGCTCCGGGTTTCCCGCGTTTTTCGGTGTACTCACTGACGTCAGGTCTTTCGACTTGATCTGTTTTCGGACCACATGGTTCCGCGGAGCGCGGTTTACACCTTCGAGAGTGCACTTGCGCGTGTAGTTTTTTACTGCAACCATGACCGAGGCAGCCCGTGTTGTGGGGGTAGCGTTCACCTCGTGGCACTTGGCGTTGCTTCCAGTCCGTGCTGCATCATACAATGCAGTAAGTTCAGTGGGTGCGTTTTTTGTTGCGTGGGTGACTTTGTTTGTGGGTGACTTTATGGTTTTCTTTTCTGTGTTTTTGTTCTTCCGCTGTGAGTTCGCGCTATATCAGCGACGATTGATCCGTCAGTCATCGACGGCTTCCTTCGGGTTTTACCCGAGGAAGCTTCTTCCTCCGGTCGTGCGTCGATCCTGCTTTCTTCGGAGGAGTCTTCGAGCGTCGCGGTGGCGAAGTGATCCCCGGCAAACCGCCGCCTGACTGCAATGAAGGCGCTCAAGAAGCAGCTGTTGGGCACCAGATAGCAACGTCTTTAGGTTTCTCCTGCTGCCATCATGGCTGCCATCTTCTGGGAAGTCTTCGGAGCCAAGCGGATTTGCGCTCACGGGAGATTCCATCATCCGAGAGAGTTGGCTGCTCATCCCCAGCTGTCCAAGCATGCAGATACCAGATTTCTGGAGTTGCCGGATAAGTCGGTAGATGTTAAGTGTCCCGACAAACCAAAGTCTGCACCTAGGTGCAGTACCAGGATGGTTCCGGCACCCCGCCCCCATGATTCCATGAAGTGTGAGGAGGGGTGAAGTTGGTTTAGGCCGCAAAGAAAATCTTTAGGCCGAAACCAACTCAGAAATTTAGACTCTTGATCCTGTTCAACCGGTTTGCACCGATTCATCCACCGGTGACTGCCACTGAGTCCGAGTCCGACGGTACTGCCGCAATCACTGTAGCTGCCTGCGCCTCCACCGCCATTTCGCCAGGTTCGTCGCCTGTAGTAAGGAATACTAAATCGGGGACCGGAGGGCGTGCGAAGAGTGCTGCTTCCTCTCCATCACCTTCTTCCAACCAAACAACAACCCCTCCTACCAACATTACAGATAACCGTTGTTAAGCTGGAAACGGCCGAAGTGGCGGGGACGCCCATATTGAGAATGTCCACGACACCCGGGAAATTCTGCGAGTCTTTATAGTGCACATCCCTGACTTGCAGGATCACGAGGCTGTGGTCCGGAATCTTAAAGATCTTAAGGATGACGACGCCAATACCTCATTCTTCTCTCACAGGGTGACATAAAAGAGACGCCACATCCCACTGATTTGGGGCCTTCAGCCGAATGAAAACCTCGAATCACTCCGCGAGGACATTACAAGCCTGGGGTTCGTGGTGTTCCACCTTCCGGAACTCCTAAAGGAAAAATGGCCCTGATGGGTGGATCCATCATGGTCTGTACGTTATGGAGCTCGCCCACTTCGCGATCCAAAGCGTCCAGCAAAATGTCCGGTATCTCGGCAACGTCCGGGACACGGTGGAAGAGTGTAACCGGCGTGAGTGAATCGCTCACTGCACGCGATATCAGGCTTGGGGACTCACCGACAACTATTGCGTGTGTGTCGTCGTTTGTCCTCAGTGCGCGGGCGCTCACAACCTGGCGCAATGCTTACACGTCTTATCTGTAACAACTGTGCAGGCAACCATTGCGCGTCCTGGTCGGAATGCCCGGCCTTCCTCGATTTAAAGAGACGCACCGAACAGGTGGCTCAAGTTCACGAGCAATGCCTGAATGCTAAAGCTGCTTATCGGGTACATACCTTCATGCTCTCCAGCGTGTTCGCTGCACCAGTCCCGCGGCCAATGTTGGCGTCCTTTGCCAGCTTCGTCCAAGGGACAACTGGTGTATCTTCTCCCCCTACTTCAGTTTCGTCTTCTTCTCCTGTTGGAAACTTTGCTTCCCTTCTCAATGTGATTACAGCTGACATCAAGTCTTTGCCAAAGTTTATGAAATTCTTCCGACATTTCGATCTGCGTACAATTTTGGATGCAGTCAAATTATTTCTCCCCATTCTCTTAGCCCCTGGCCCCTTCCTCCCCAAGGCTCTTTATGCTTTACAAGTGCTAGTGCCTCTCTTCTAAATGGCTCCCCTAAGTATTTCTTCCTTTTCGTCGTGGAACTGCCGTGGCACAAATGTATTAAAAAACGCGCAAATTTGACAATGTATTTCTGACTTCTCGATCCGTGTTATTCTTCCACAGGAGACATGGCTTACTCCCTCTTCGTCCTACCCTCTTCTATCTATGATAGGTCTTATGCCATCCTCAATCTAAACCCACGCGGCGGTACGGTCATGGTCATTAGAAAACATATTCCACACGCCTTCCAACTCCTCCTCTATCTTCTCTTGAATACACGAATTCCAGTTATTTTGGTTTCCGGTTATCTGTGGTCTCGCAAGGCTCTCGAAAGTGCGGATCTTGACATTCTCCGAGGTCTTGGTGACTGTATTGTCATCGCCGGAAATCTCAACTACAAGCATACCAACTGGTGCTGCACGGTCTGCAACAAAGGTGGTAGAACCCTGACCACATACCTAGCTCAACATCCAATTCCCTTCCTCTCTCTGGTCCTACCCACTTCGTCGATGACATACCACACGACATATTAGACATAGTTCTTCACTCATCTAATATCCAAATCTCCATCCCCCATCCTTGCTTTGAGCTAACTTCCTATCACCTGTCTATTGTCTTCTCCACTTATCTAGGCCCATTCCTTCACGATTTTCAACCTTCCCCGTTCATCAAGACAGACTGGCGGGAGTACACCTCACGGCTTAGCCGTAAGGTGGACCCCTGTCAACCACTTAACCTGACGACATTTACCGGTCTATTTCCCATATGACGAACCACTTTCGACATTGCAGTACTTTCACCTTTACCTTCTCTTCTCACCCGCACACCCCGCAGGACATTCTTGCTTTGATAAGGGAATGTCTTCGTGCTCTGCGTCGATTCTTCAGAACCAGAGATCTCTCTGACAAATCACATTTCCTCTTCACCCAACGCATCTTGCAGGACAGACTTCGTGACTTCCGTGCCCAGCAGTGGCAAGCATATCTTGCCAGGGCTAACGTCTGCTCATCCGACGATTGGAAGATCCAGAGGACTCTTTCATGGCCATGACCTCTCTCCTCATTCCAGGATCGCCTTCTCCCACCTATGACCCGGTCAGAAAAGTTGAAATCTTCGATGATATCCTGGAAAATCTCTTCTCTCCACCCGCCATTACGTCCTACCCCTCTCCCTTAGCCACACCCTTACCTTCGATGGCTCCCGCTAACCCAGACGATGAGTGGACCTTGGCTGTTTTGGAGGTAAATGCCGCCCTGAAGAGAGTCAAAACCAACAAGGTGGGTGGCTCCGACAAGGTCCGTGGCGTCTCTATGTTATAGTCCGCAGCTCTGCAGTCCTTGCGCCTGACTTATGTCCTCTCGCAATTGCCATTCCTGCTATAATCGACTTCAAGTTCGTCTTCGACACTATCCAACACGACGTTCCCCTTCGCAAAACCACTTCCCTAGTTCCTCTTCTTTTCATCAACTCCAGTGCAGTTATCTTTCCGGACGATCCTTCCGGGTTCGTTACAATCACTTCGTATGAACCATCCACCCCATGTGCGCTGGGGGAACCCACTCTTTTCTTTCTGTTCCTTTACGATCAGCCTGACACCTGGCATGTTTTTGAATTTCTATACGCCGATGACATTGCTTATGCGTGATGTGCCTTCATTCTTCGTCTTATCTCTAATCTTCAATCAGCTACTTCTCGCCTGGACACTTGAAGCTCTTCTAATGGGCTCACCTTGAACCCCTTCAAGTACCTGGCAATTATCTTCACTTTCCGCTGTCTCACAGGCAAGTCCTTCCAAAACCTACCGTCGCTCAATTTCAAGGACACCACTGTGCCTGGTCCACAAGTGTCAATTACCTTGAGATCACAATGGATTCGAAACTTCGCTCGGAAGATGAGGGAAAGTCTCTTTACATTAAAATGAACAACACGCTTGCCCACCTCTCTCCTATTGTTTCACATCGTCACTTTCTTATTTCTAATAGCGGTAAAAAGCAAATGATCAAAGAGTTAAAACCAAAAGTTTTATTCATAGACAATATACATTTGCCTTTGTTTAATCTTTTAATATCTAACTTTCGGACTATACAAGCCTTGATATTAAAAAGTCGAACACTTTTTTATTCGAAAATTTCAAGATCTTGAAGTTATATGCTAGGATTTTTCAATACTAAAGAAATATTACAAAACGCGACGCTAACTGTTGTACTTTATTCGTCAATCTGTCATGTGACACAAAAAATGACGTTGTGAGTATGCTTCCATTTATAGAGCCTTACTTCGTGGTCTGGAACTATCTAAGTTCTTGCGCTCCCGAGGATGATAAGTGCAAGACACTCAGGCATCAGCTACAAAATACCGTACGATACCATCTTCGAGAGCACGTTATTTAAATTACAATTCATGTGGAGCAGTGTAACTCGTTCATCAATAATTTAATCTGTGGAGCAAATAGTTTAATAATATCTTGTTTTCTGCCAAACGGCCTTAAGGTAGGACTAGCAAAGGTAGAATTAAATCACTACAATAGCTGAAATCGTCATAAATACACATTATTCATTGTGATTTCAACTTGAAAAACATACCTCACTGGCCATTTAAATGAAATGCTAGCAATAATAAATGATTGTGTAACACGATGCGTCTTAGGGAGAAAACTCTTATTTTGTAAAAAAGACCTACTTTTAAATCATGAAAGTTTACTTTGATTTGTTGTATTTTTTCTGTAGTATTTTTACATCATTTTTATCTATACGTCACCGGACACTAGAGAAAGCTATTTAACTTTTCCTGGGCTGAGATGCACAAATCACGAAACTGTTGCCCTCGACCGCCATGTATGTACATGCTCTGGAGCATTTCAACGAGTCAAGCGAGTCCCTGAATATTGTTTGTACAATGTTATTATCTGATAAATTCCAATTAAAGCACGTTTTTTCTTCGTTATTATGCATATGTTGTGGTTTAAAACAATTATTCTTTATTATTATTCTAAATCTCTTTAAAACAATTATACATCTCTGTTAGGATTAACTTGCATAGTTGGTCCCACCTTAATCTCATCGCTACTACGAACAGCACTAATAATATCAATTATTTGACTTTCGTAAGGCGAACACTTTCACAAAGAGTAGGTGAATTTGTTGTAAAGTTATCTTCGTGAAATAAATCTTGAGACTTGTAAGATATAAATATAAAAGATAATAGTGTCTTTAACGCTAATTATTTCCCATGGAATGGAGGTAAAGAAAACCTAATTATTAAATTCACAGTAAAATAGTTGAATATAAATTGTAAAATTTTATTTCGTAATATATTATCACTAACTTTTATATTTGTCTTTATAAGACTTGATTATTGTTGAGCCGTTTCGTATGGGGTATTTTAAAACTGTGATACTTCACATATTCAAACGTTCTACGTCGCATAGATAGATGGTACAGAATTTTAATTCATGAAATTCAATAAAATTATAACATAAATACAAATATATTCGTCACTAATCACGAGAATTTATTTCCTTCTTCCCATTGAAAATTTATCCTCTAGGAAGATGAAAATGTAAGTACAAATGATATCTAGCTGTATAAATTTTGATTAATTACTGACGAATGAATTGTACATAAGATTTAAACAAGTGGATGTGCTTCCGAAGCTTATAAAGGAACAAATTCATAGCGTCAGAACGAAAACTGTCATTAAAAATGTCGCAATAATTACTTTCAAATATATCTGTGACCAAACACATTTCAACGATCTTTTCAATGGAACAACAATTATGTTATCGTTAAATTAACAATTCACGTTTTTTTATATATGTACTAGCTCAGAGCTCCCTGCTTCACTCGCCTGAATTTACAAATTATTCAAATATTACACCTGACTAAAGAATACATATATTATTAATAAATTTTTAAAGCAAAATACTAGAACCCGAAAAGGGTAATTCAAAATCTCTGGATATTGCAAGCGATTCAACAATACTATCATTATCACACATACTTAATTTCCCACATCGGATCATATTGTTATTTGTACCGCCACGTGTCGTAGTTTCTGGTCGTGTTCGCTCTTCGCGCCTCTCTGATGATGAAGTGGAAATTTGTCAGTCACGCCCGCACGCTAGCGTGCTCTTCGTGTTTTCTAAACAATGTGGTCAATTTCACACGAGCACTTTCACATATTTGTTCTTCACACCGTTAAATGTCCGTCGGCGCGACGGCGACTTTAACGGGTGGGATTTGCCGGTGTCTGAGTGTCTTAGCCACTATCGTACAGTGCTACTTCGTAATTAGAAGGGTAGAAGTGTTTACACCAGATATGTGAAAAAGGATGTTGTTTCGTTCATCATAATTGCGGGAGCTCGTTGGAGGTTGGGGTGGAATTTGTTTATTGAAATTGTTTATTGGGCAGCTGATCCCAAGAAGAAGTGATGCATGGACCATAAGGAGGTGTTGTGGTGATGCTGTATTGATAATTGAAAAAAGAAGACTGCGATGCAAGTGGAACGTGGAGTAGAGAATGAAAGATTTGAAGAAGGGCAAGGGTCTTTGAGTGAGCGCGTAGATTAGTGTGGAATGTCTGGAGGGGGCATTTTTAGGATGTCGCTGGGATATCGTTTTGCTCCTGTGGGACAGTGGCGGAGGAGGTGCGGTCGGAAGTGATATAAGAGATTTCTGGAGGTGTGGGTGAAGGCGGTTTTTAATGCCGTTCTGACTCGTGTGTGTAGAAGGTGGTGTATGGGCTCTATTTTTATGAGTCACAATGATGTTTGTCGTACCTCTCGGCGGGTGGACTACCATCACGGTTTTCGATGCGCACGAGCTTCTCATGAAGTAATTTCATTGCCGTGGCCCATGTTTCACAGCCATAGAGAGCAAGAGTACGGATACGGGTCTTGTTGATTTTTAGTTTCGTTTTCATTTTAGTGACTTTGCTGCGGAGAAGACAGGACAGATGAGCTTCTTCCTGAGATCTAGTATATGGGGTTTCCACATTAGTCAGTTGTCAAGAGATATTTATCTGTGGAGTGCCATGGAATTGATTGTGACTTCTGGAGTGTTGGTGATGCCTTTCCTCTTTCTTGCGAAAATGCTTGCCAGAGTTTCTGCGGCGTTTAGGCAAAAGCCATTTTGTCGCTCCAGATGACAAGTGCGTTCGTAGCTTCTTGGAGACACACTATGCTGTGGGAAGAGTTTTGGCACTTGCCAAGAGCGCCACATTGTCCGCGAAGAGAAAGCGAGTGGTGTTTGGAGGGTGTGGGAGATCAGTAATGAAGAGGTTAAATAGTGTGGGGGCCCACACGCTGCCCTGTGGGTCCCCTCAAGAGATAGGTAATGTGGAAGAGTGGTGGTTGAGAAATTTTACTGTGTATGTTCGGTGATCAAGTTAACTGTGAAGCAGGTCAAGGAAAGTTGGTGGTAGTAGTGATATTAGTTTTTGATGAAGGATGTCATGGTAAATAGAGTCGAATGCTAGGGAAAAGTAGAAGAAAATTGCGGAGGTGGTGCGACGTGTTATGAGTGTAGGGGCTAAGTGTTGGGCTAAGTATTTGTGATAATGACACTAGACGAAGGGTTTGGAGGGTGGTGGAGCGGTTTTTGCGAAAGCCCAATTGTGAAGGGAGGAAGACGTTGTGTGCCTCGAGGATTTGCATCAGGTGGTAGTGGACGAGTCTCTCGAAAATTTTTATCTAGGATGGGAAGAAGACTGATGGTACGGACGTTTTTGGGTACTTTGTGTGATTTGCCAAGATTGGGAATCATAACAATTGTTACAGTTTTTCATGAGGTGAGGAAACGGCTACAATAGATGCAGAAGTTGAAGATAAGTATGATAAGTGTAATGGCGTTCTTTTGCAAGTGCCGCAGATGAGAACCTTGTATCCTTTTGGAACCACCAGCTTTTCGGATGTTTGTCTTCTTGAGGGCTGCTTTAGCCCTTTCTTGTTGGATGTGCCATAGACCTGTCTTCCGGGAAGTAGGGGTTATAGAAGGGCTGGGGGGAGAATGGGTGGAGAAAAACTATTGTGGAGTAATTTAGCAAATATTTCTACTTTCCATGAGGGATCATATGTTGGGGTGGAAGGAGCAGGGTCTACCAGTGGGGGGATGGCTTGAGCGGGCTGTTGGAGCATTTTTGTTATTTTCCAGATATTTGGGTAGATTGGATGTTTGCCTTGCTGATGAAGGCGTCCCAAGATTGGCCTTTGAAAATCTTTAGTTTTTCATGTAGAGTGTGGCGGAGATGCGGGAAGTGACTTTTGTCGTTTGGGTCTCTGGTTCTATAAAATTTCTGTTGGGCTCTGCGGACCAGACAATCGCGGACCAGAACCATCAGTTCTTGGGGGAGTTTCTTTAGTGGGTGAAAGGTTTGGGAATTATGGTGGTGCGTCTGTAGCAGGTGGTGATATGATTTGTGAGATGGGTGATGGCTGAGTCGATGTTCTGGGGGGATTGGAGGGGGAGTTTGTAATTCAATTTGGAGCTGAGGAGGGAGGTGTATACACACCAGTCGGTGGTTGCTGTGGGTGGAGGTGTCAATGTGTAGGGGTAGAAACCAAGATATGTGGACAAGAGTATAGGCAGATGGTCTGAGGTGAGTTCTTGTAGATGGTGAGGGTTTGTTATTGAGAGTGATTCTGAATGGATGGCAATATCTAGGATGCCTGGGGAAAGTGGTTAATAAGGTGAGTGCGGCCAGCTGGAGGGGAAATGGTCGGGAATCTCATCCAAAAAAGTCTTGAGTGTTAGATCTGCTTGGTTTTGGGCTGCGCAGTCCCAGTCATAACTCTTGCTGTTGAGGTCACCTGTGATAATGAGTTTTTTACCCAGGAGCTTCAGGGTAGTCAGGAGCTTGAGGGTAAATAGGGGATTTTGTGTGACGGGTCATTGGTATACTGAAACAATTACCACCGGGTTTGATGTGGTTCCGATCTCAATAGTAGTAGTTTCCAGCGATGTTAGTGCCGGGGAGGGTACGGGGATGTGTGGGATAGATTTCCTACCGGCAATGGAAACCCCGGGCAGGTTGGCCAGGCTGGGGGGAACGATCGTTTCTGTATTCTTGAAAGCCGGAGAGAGGAGTATGTAGAAGGAGCAAGCCTGGATTTTTGAATTAGTAGGATAATGGATCCTGTAGTCGTTTACAAATTGTAGGATGGAAAGTCGTTTTATGTTTACTGTACCTCCGCAGTTCCAAGAAGCAATATTAAGAATTTTGGAGGGTCTATTAGAAGAGTGGGGAAACGATTTTGAGGATAGCTACGGCATTTGTATGGAGGGCTTCTTTAGTTTGTAATATATTGATGATTTGTTTACCCACTTGGACAATGGTTTTTAAATCGAAATGTTTCAGCTCTTGGAATAGGGAAGCTAGTTCAGATGTGGTTGGAGTTTGAGGTGATGGGGGGTGGGCGGGTTGAGAATATATGCCTTGTACAGCATGTGCAAAAGACGTGCGGTGAGGACGTAGTAGGGCGACAACATTGAATGCTGGACGTGGAGAGGGAATGCGTTCAGGTTGTGGGCGGTGCGCGTTTCACGTAACTTTCTTATGTTCCTGGCGTCGCTGTTTCGCTTGGAGGAACGCTAGGTAGCCAGATTAAGATGCCACGTTGGAACGCTGTTAGACCAAGATGCAGCGCTGGAGAACACGTCCTGCGCGCCATGCCGTCTCGGAATCCAATTTTGGTTGACAAATCATTGGTCGATACTTTTTCCTCTCCACTCAGATGCGCTACGCGAAACCTTCAGTAATTCCACTACGGTGTGTGGTACCGCCCTCTCTCGACTTCCAGCTTGAAGAGGGTAATGTTTTGTGCGCAGCAGTCAGAGAGGGGAATCGAGTTCCCCCACCCAAGTCAATGTGTGAGATAGAAACACAAAACTTCTTTTTCCTCTTCATAAGTACATAAGACCGCTGGGTATATTTATGTGTAATTTAAAGTATTGAATACGTAGTAAATATAAGAGCACATAACTCGGGCTTTTAACGAATTGTTTGTTGGGAATAATAGTTCGCGTAGTTTTAATTGATCCAGGCGAGCCATGCCTAAAAAGTGCTCGGTGCCGCGGTGCAATTCTACTTAAGGCACGTCAGAAAAAAATAGATTTTTCAAGCTCTAAAAGATGTAGAAAGTAGACAAAGGTGGGAAGGAATTTTGAAATGTCAAATGGAGAATAAATATACAAACTGAGGCAATTCCATATTCCCCATTACCAAACTAATTGAAATTCTTAGTCACGACAATTGAATAAAAGCTAATAGTGAATAGTTCAAAATCATAAAAAACGACACTTCATTCACTCCTCTTCAAAAATAGGAAAAGACAAGTTACAAATGAGATATTGAATAAACAAACTCGGTTCTCATATCCCTTCAATGAATACAAAGGCTGCATGATATGTAAATTGGCTGAAATATACTTTGCATTCTCGAAGAAATGATGGAAGCTGTAAGGGAAAACGAAGTAAAGAATTAAAGAAAGCAGCTGAAGTGAAGGCTAATTGTAATTGTACCATATTGTTTGTTGAATGTTTTCTATATTTCATTATACCAAATTAAATAAAACAATGTTTATGAAGTTTTCTTTAAAATACATACTAAGAAACTTGGTTTTCATGCAACCATGCATCCCCTCTTTTTTTTAAGATGCGCAGGTTGACGGAATTTCACTAACACGATTTCTATCGTTCATAAAAGTAAATAGGAAAGTAATTAAAAGCTGTTTTAGGCCTAGTTGTTTCACCAGGTTTTGCTCGCAGTCAAAGATATCCGATTAGTCAAAACGGGCATTGGCAATTGCACTCCGAGCCTTTTCCCGAGGGGCAGCGGTCGATCTTAGGTGGTCACACATTTTAAACAGATACATAAAATTACACAAGACATATTTATAAACAAAGTTCATGTGTAAAGAAAGGTTAAACAACTAAATCATAAATTTGTAGATTTAGCAAAATAGGATTATAATTTTATTTTTTTTATATATTTTAAATTATTTTAATGCAAGTGGAGTTTGAAACTCGATCTCTTTCGTGACAGGAGTAACAATCTATTCATTGTAGTCCATGTAAGAAATATTTGTATGTACTGTATTTTATTTTGTAAAACTGTGATTGAATGTCATTAAGATATATTTGACACTAAAGGAACTTCGGGCTGTGTGCTTTTCTTGCTGTTATTTTAATTATTAATATGTAATATAAAAATTTCAATAAAACTATATTGTCTTACGGCTAAACGGTCAAATAATTCAGTCAGTTACCGCGCGCAACTGTCATATCGCGGTTTCACCTCCTCCCTACTCTACACAAAGGACAAGAGATAATATAGCTGTCAAAGTCAATTTTGTATCATTAAACGTACTATAAGTGCAATACACTCTATCTTGTGTGTTCGAGTACAGAGTCGCGAATAATGGAATGGATAAAGAAATTTTAAGAAAAATAAGGAATGTCATACAAATAAAAATAAATGATCTTACCTGGTTGACGTACAACGTACGGTGGCTGACGTATTGGGTATACTGAAAAGTACAACATAGAAGAAAATGAACTTCCAAGTTAACCATAAGTGTTTATGTAAATTTAAAAGTAAATTAATATAAACTTCTAAATTAGAAAAGTCGATCATAAAATATTTGAAAACGAACTTTTCTACATTCATTAGTAATTAAAACGTAATTATCTCTCTCGGTTTGGCACGAGTGAGGTTGTAATAGGTGATCTGAAAATATTTTGAATGAATAGAAAATATACAATTTACCTAGCTAATTAGGATTTCGTTTCAATTGACTATAACAATGATTTCTTCACTCAGTTCAGATCAATAATGAAAAATATTGAACATCTTTCTCATATTGTGTCTTTTGTTGCAGGTGAGAATCCGCCATAGTTTCTTCTTAGGTGTGCGCTGATGGTATACATGTGGTGAGTGCACGTTTCATGT
Organism: Laupala kohalensis; assembly: GCA_002313205.1. Taxonomy (NCBI): domain Eukaryota; kingdom Metazoa; phylum Arthropoda; class Insecta; order Orthoptera; family Trigonidiidae; genus Laupala; species Laupala kohalensis. Next base: position 130,804 of record NNCF01132508.1, on the reverse strand, counting down.
CATTTATGAAATTTAGATATTATAGTGCTCGCGTAGGAAGAAATGTAACGATATGTTGTNGATATGTCTTAAATACAAAAAAAAATACAAAGAAAGAACGGTGTTGTCATATATACACTGCGTGGTGGTGGTGGTAGTGGGGGTAACCTAGCGTAGCTCCACTCATCCCGAACAACATGTCAAGGTTTGTACTCATGGCTGTTATAGCTCGTGGAAAAACTAACTTCAGGCACTGGCAGGGAGACCAGACGTTAAGGATCGAGCCCTCTGTCCGCCATAGTTTGTATATCAATTACTGCCGGTTCTACGAATCGGCCGGATGAATCATCCAAACATTAACTCACTAAGTTTCTGGTGACAAGAGCAAAACAACCATGTGTACAGCGAGATATATTCTGCGAGTCGATGTTCTCGCAAAACTGACATTTGCTCCTCGACTTTCATGTGGTCTTTGGACTCCTCCGTATTACTTTTATTTTTCGCCGCGAGCGCTGTACATGTATTACAGTCTGTAAAATATCAGAAGGTGGCTGACTATTCCTCACTATTCCCGCCTCCACAATGCGTTAGAATCCATGCGACACTGCGGATCAGTCACGCATGAATGAAATTCTCACCTGTCCCCACGTAACTAGTCACCCCGCGGACCAATCACGTGCAATGCTGTTGTCATCACTAACGGGGCCCAGGCTACAGTGTAGTCGCGTCCCTACTGTGTGCGTTTCTTTCAACCTGCGATTTAGTCACCTTAAGGTAGTCGGAGATTTAAAAAAATTCTCGCAATTGAAGAACATTTATGCAGGAGAGTAACAGTGTAAGAGTAAAAATATAATTTGCAAGAACTATCGGGGAGGTGAATCATTCCGACCTCCAAGAGTAAGGTTGTGAGTGAAATGTGATGTCAGGTACCATCTTGGGTCAAGAGGTGCCGGAACGAGGCAGTGGTGACAGAGTTAGGGGGTAGCCTTCCGATATTTTACAGATCATATATATTCAATCGAAACCATCGGATCCATAGTTCTTAGATAATGGTATAAAGGCCACAAGCTTCACTACAACAAGAATTCTGGATTTCAACATTATATTCAGTAGTGTTTTTAACTTACTTAATGTAAAGCAAGTATCGGATAAACTGTGTGACTTAAATGATTTGAGAAAAATGAATATATAATTTTTCTATGAACTTATTCGTATATAAATACAAAAGAAAAGCTTCTCCCGGTGGCATACCGTCAACAATAGTGACATAAGTAGTGGCCCGAGGTCAGACTGGTTGTGTACTCTACAGCTATAACTCATTTGAAGAGAACTATCACGTATATTGGATCTATTGCTTAAAAGTTTAAATAACATTTACAGATGTCCGCTGAATTTTTATGATGGGCAGCGAAAACGATCGGTACAAAGCTGCGTCAGTCCTTCATATTGTTGAAAAAAAATAATACATCAAGAAAAATTGAAATACACAATCATTCAGAACTACTGAAAGACATGGTAACAATTTTGCTCGTCACAATTTCAAATGGAAGGAAGTTGATAATTATTTATCCAACATCAAGCCAAGTTTCCGAACTAAGTCTTCCATGAAGATAACAACTGAATTAATTACAACCATATTATTTAGAAAATTAACTCAAACAACAATTCAAATTAAACTACGTTTCTTTATTCAAATAATTACTATTTTTGTATCTTGGTATTGCGCTTTCCGTATTTCGCCGCGTCATGTAGCTTGTTGGAAAGCGCAATGCCAAGATACATAAAAGACGCCGCGAACTATTATGAACTGAATTACTATTTTGGTTTTAATTACGAATCATCTTTATTATGAATGTTTCAAAGTATGTGAATAACATAATTTAATTACAAATATTGCTATTATTCTTTGAATCACTGTTGTTTTCTCCATTACTCTCAGAACATATAATAGGACAATTAGCGATAGGATCGTCAAACCGAACGAGTGTGGAAGAGAGACGGGAGTGTACGAGTAGTAAGACAAATGTCTGCGGCCTTCGCGCGAGGGAAAGTATGGAATAGGCGAGGTGGCTGGTACGCTCCACTTCCATTTCTTCTCAAACTATAATTTACCGATCACAATTTTTGAGAAAAAGATATTGGTCTATTACCTATAGCAATTGCATATCCAGCTCTGAGGTGCCATAATTCCAAGTTTTTAATTTCTGGTGCTTTTAGAAATTCATTTCTTGTCGTTGAATCGGATAAGTCTTGCTAACATAACTGTGCTTAAGACAAAAGAAAGTGCGTTTACAGAATGAAAAACGGATCATTCGTTCCGCAGATATCTGAGCTGCAAATTTTGATTTAGAGCGTAACGTGCTAGACGTTTCGTAACTAATATTCGGTACATTTCATCTTTATCTCGAATATTTGCAAGAGACAGTTTTAGAAAAATGTAGACAGGGATTAGACCACTTAGAAAATGTGAAATTCATTTAAATAAACACTAGAAACTCGATTATCCGAGGTAACAGGGAGAGGGGTCACACGGATAAATAAAAAACACAGTTAATCGACACACTTCACTTAATGCATTATGTGCATTAACGTACATACTTATATGTAAAGGATGTCACGTTATCAATGGATACTTTCTTACAAATAACCATGTGCATGATCATGATTCTCTGCGTGCTTATGTAGTTCTGGAGGCACTACAAATCATGAGAATGCGTATTATCAGAAGTAAAAACTTGAAAATTTTATACATTACTTTTGTTAGCATACATTCTTAAAGAACTTACCATGTTCATGATGATGATTCTCTGCGTGCCCATGTGGTCGTGCAGGTACTAAAAATCATGAGTGCGTGATTAATAAAATAGATTCTAATAAATAGATAATTTTATACAAACGTATAAAATTAGGCGAGTACCAACTGTTTAGCTACTCTCAAAGTATTGATTATTGTACAAAAATTTTGTGCATATCACCATAGATGTTTGCATGAAAAAATCTTAACTGAATTTTGAAACTCTTCGACATACCTTAGAAAACGCATCTGCCAATTTCTAATGCTCTTCACCCATATGCTGACATAATGGAAACATTAAAAATGTAATTGAAAAATATATACATGGAATTAATCTGCATTGAATCCAGAGGTTGACGAGTCTCTTATCTTTTTGTATATAATGGTCGGAGGAGAATTGCAAAGGAAACTAAAAAGCGTTCTGTATGCAATGTTTATGCTTTTGTACGCGTCACCACATCAGGAGTTTAAAAAAATTATCAGATATTTCTCTGTTATGCAAAGTGTAAATCATGATATAACTTTAAACTATAGTAAACACTGTGCGCTTTTGATGCAGTTGCATTTAACTTTATACTATCGTAAATTTGAATTATTTTACAATTTTTCATACGTATGCTGTATACCTGATAGGTCTAGCAATCATTTGACAAGTAACTATATTTTAATCGATTCGTAAATAGTAAATGGGTTAAATCTGGGTTTAAAATAGTATATGTGTATAAACCACCCTCTACTCCTTGGCTATACCCACCACTACCATCTGGATATCATACAATCTTGCATGCAGGCGTCTTCAATAGCAATCATACCCAATGGAAGTACAGAAAAAGTTATGATAATAGGCGGAAGTTCGAGCAATGCTCCGAGGCTATGAATACGCACCTTAAATGTAGTACTACACAACAATGCACATTCCGATCAGCGAGGTGGAAGTCTGAGTCGAACCCTGACCTTTGTTTTGTATCTGATAACCAACAGTGCCTGTCGCCCGGAGCGTTCTCACAAGGAACTTCCCATACAGCCAACATCTACCTGTATTTCTGATAGTGGGAACACAAATCCCGATTATTAGGAGCTCCCAGAATCCAAGGTGGAAGCTTTTGAAGGTGAACTGGTCAAAATATACTTGAGATCTCGATTCAGATATTCGATTCATCACTCCAAAGGCAAAGAACTATCACAAATGTGTAAAAATGGTCATAACAACAGCCAAGAAACATGTACCAAGTGGATAGATATATACCAAGCTGGAGTGAAGCGAATGAACGTTTGTACGCTGATTACACGAAGAATGTCAAAGCTTGCGTTGCAAATGCTTTACTGCAATATCTAAATGAAGTTTGAAACGAGAAATGGAATGAAACCACCAGCAACTTAAATTCCAAACACTTTAGCAGAAAATCGTATTGCCTACACAAGAAACTTGGCACCGACTCACATATCAGCCGGATACCTCCTAACATCAATGGCAACCAAATCGCTAACCGTATTGTTGACATGTCCAGAACTGTAAAGGACAAGACACGCTCGATCAGGGTTAAAAGAGAATTTACGAAATTGAAACGCAGTATCAAATCAGTATCGATATAAACATTATCAGAAGAATTCACGAAAAACGGAAAGTCGCATGTTTTGACAATATTCACCTTGAGGTTATGATAACAGATTGTGGTAAGGGCAAGATGTACTGACTGACTATATTTTTCTCCAATATTAATTTCCAAAGACTGCCTAAGGAGTATAAAAGAACAAAAATCATCACCATTCTCAACGCAGGAACGCTTGCTGACCTCCCTGAGAGATACAGTCCAATTTCATTGCTGTTACTTATAAATTACTAGAATGTCGAATTTATAATAGAATCTGTCCATTGGTCCTGAACGCACTACCAATAGAGCAAGTTTGTTTCCGGTCACATCGCAGCTACAACGATCAGGTGTTGGTATTATTCACGCACATTAAAAGAGGATACGAAGAGAAGAAAAAATCAGGGGTGGTATTTATAGACCTCACTGCGACATATGATACAGTATGGAGAGAGAGGTTATTGTACTAACTTTTGATGTACACTAAGAGCAAGAAGATAACAATTCCTTTAGATAATATATCAGATAGACTGTTCCAAGTGGCAATGGAAAATAAGGTGAGCAAACCAAGAGTATTGGATAAGGGTGTCCCCCAAGGCTCACTACTGCAACCACTCCTCTTCAGTCTCTACATATGTGACATTCCGAGCACATGTGCACGCAAATTTGGATATGCATAAGACCTGGCTATCGCAGTCCAACATAATGATACAAATTACATTGAAGGAGAACTATCCACTGACATTAACTCTCTTATTGAATACTTCTGACAATGGCGGCTGACCCTCAGTATTACTAAAACAGAATCGTGTCACTTTATCCTAAATAATAGAATGGCTCAAATGACTTTGTGTAATGTGTGCTAGCATATCCCTACCAAATAATCCTCATCCGAAGAATCTAGGCGTGATTTTGGACCGCACACTCTCCTATAATAAACATATGTCTAACTTGTCAACAAAATTAAGGGCACGCAATAACGTACTCCACAAATTGACGGGCTCAACCTGGGAGGTCGATCCCACCACTTTACACTTCTTAGCTCTTAGCTAGGTTTTCTCAACTGCGGAATACTGTTCATCAACGTGACTTAACAGCTGCCATGACCGTAAAATCTATAGATTAGAGCATTATTTCAGGTTGCATAAAATCCACACCTACGGAATGGCTGCCGGTATTGGACCACATAGAACCTCCTGATTTTTCGAAAAAAAAACTTATATAATGAATAGAAGAAGATACAAGAAAACTCAGACCTTCCTATTCACCAGGATATAATAGATATGAAAAGACTGAAATGAAGAAACCCATCAGTTTGGACAGCATAACAACTAATAAAACTGAAATTATTTAGCGGACCCGAATATGTCTCACAGTTGCAATCGATAGTCGACCCAGTATAGCATCCGCTACGCAATCTCCAAAAACTACCCCTCGGTTTTAATCTACCCCCCAGGTTTGATTGTTGTCCCTCGAAATTTTGGGGTATATTACTTATGAGTGTCCATGAAGAGCGTTCCCTGGCAGCAAAGATGACCTCTTGATAGTCTCATTGAGTCCTGTTCAATGGCTGAATTCGCTCGACCTAGTGCTGTGATTAGTGTTTTAGCTAAGTGATAATGTTTTCCTTTTTCATGACCCTTTCTCTCTGTGTATCTAATATATTAATTATGTTGATATATTGTTTTGAAAACATTAAGTGTATGAAGAATGCCATAAGCTAAATGAAAAATTAAACTAATTTACTCTATAGCAGGAATGGTAGTTGATATAACTTTTTCGACGAAAGAGTGAGCACCAAGGTTAATCGCGAAAACGTTTCCTCGAGGTTCTACTGTAGTATAAATACGTACTTATCTCATCGCACATAGTTTTTGTGCCGTACATGCTGGAGAAGTCGCTTTTCTTCCATTTCTAGATACCCAAAATTCTAGAGACTGAGCATATTTAGTAACTAAAACATTTTACTTAAACTCGCAAGAACAAACGCAAAAATATTGATTCTAAGAACAATATAATTATTTCGACAATTAGTCCCCTTTCGCCTTAAAATATATCAATGTTACTCTCAATAAGTTTATATATGTAATACATTTTCTGATGATAACCTTGATTTGAACGAAAAAAAAAGACATTTATTAGGTGTCTCGTCCCGAACATAGTTTTACATAAAAAGCTTACAATTTTTAACATCGAATAAGGTCATTTACTTTTGCAAACAAGTTACCCAACGGTTGCCTTGTTTTGTCGATGTCCATAAACGTTTCCATGTTACATATTCAGTGTAAAATAAATCGTAGAAACACCAAGAAACAGAACGTAGTCTCAGTTAATACTTGTAACTCTCAGCACTACTTTTATTGAGATCGCAATTAATAGAGAGTTCAGTCCAACATCATCATCTCTACGAGAAATACGTTTTTGGAACAAATTAACTTCTTACACTGTCAAATTACACTTTTACGGATGTAGGAAAATTTTCCGAGATATTCCTGCTTGTAGAAAAAAATCCTCAAAATCAGCAAAAACTCCACTAATTAAGGTCGAATGCATGTGTATTTTTTTAAGAAGATGGAGAAGATTTCTAGATTTAAAATAACAAGTCCTTAGAATATGACACTGAATCAGGAATACGGGGAACTACAAGTTACAATAACTTAACATTTAAAACTAAATACGACCTTGTTAACTGCCTCGCTCGATTTAAATTTACTGTAAATATTATGCTGAATGTCTGACTAATAAGTTTATCTTCACAAATGTAACATGCATGGTGCTTCGTAAAAAGTTATATATCCGCAAAAAATGTTTCTATATGACAATGTTCGTTCCCTGCTCTGGAAATCAATAAATAATACTGAATATCGATACTAACATTATAAATGAGGAGTGATTTAAGTATGTAGAATATATAAAGTATTTCAANAGGTTTTCATATTATTGATCTCTGATTATTTTTTTAGGTTGCACGATTACTACCAAATTGTTATATCGTGGATAAATATGTCACTAGAAGATGTAATTTATTTGTTCCTTAAGTAGTTTTATATTACTTATAACTCGAGAATAAAACTTTTGTGTTATTAGTTCATATTTGAGACAAACGTTTTCTATATTTATTTAATTCCTTTTCACATATATGAAAAACTTAAGAGAATCGCAAATTATGTGAAATTACTTTCGACAATACACATCATTTGTAGGCAATGAGATTTGATTTCTTTACTTCACTGTATAAATATAAGAAATTATAGGAATATTTATAAGTAATTTGTGATTCGAATTATACCAATTCCATATGATATCTTGCAATTATATTCAAATTCTGTTAAAAACTATATTGTATCACAGTATTACGCAAACGTTTTTTATAGTAAGTCTAATATCTTTTACATTGCCTATGAAGACCTTGCGAGACAACGAATCTCGAGATGTCGTTGAAATATAGAGAATGGTAAAGTTTATTGAAGTCAAGAATATACAGAATATTTTTGTTATAGAAGTCCAAAATGTGTATAATAAAAAAATACAAAATATTTCTTTAAAAGCGGTGTAATTAAACATTTTAACTCTTTACGATTTACCCGCCGCTCGATGTCTTCCAAATATAGGCGCCGTTTCAAATAGACCTACGATTGGTCGAACGAAACTTCCCCTCTCGAAGTGAAAGCAAGAGAAGGGAAGCAAACCTAACAGATCCAAAATGGTCAGAGCGTGGGACATAGAAAAATAAATGGGCCCTTTTATGTTATCAGTAGTTTACAAATACTCTCAAAATATATTTTTACGTTTATTAATTTTAGTCACAATTTTTAATTACTCCGTAAATTATAAATATTGTACACATAGTATTACAAAATTATTACCGCACTTTATCTTCATCCGTGGAGGTAAAAAAAAATTTGAAGTGATCTTTCTTATTGAATAAGTTTGTTTAATAACGCTTATATATCTGACATCAACGCTCCCGTTCTTTTTCTTATAATATTAAAAACATGCGTTGACTACAAAAACTCTAGATATCTCCCGGTATTTCGGAGCCCATTTAAGATTAATTTTGGTTTTTTTCAAACAGACTTCTAAGTACGGCATCACCTTTTCACTTCTCTGCAAAAAACTGTAAAAAATTGATAACTAGAACAAAAATGAAGTATGGGAATGCATTAAGGAGCCTTTGCTGTCAGTAAAGAAAAGAGCATCAAAAATCCTTTCAAAATTTTAAAAATATAATTTCATTTTTTTAATGACGGAATAGAGGGATGTGTTCACCTTGGTTTTACGTAACGCTTAGTTTTATATGGTATGTTTTATATCCCACTTTTAATCTTGAAGTATGTCGGGGTAATCTTAACTTAATCTTTCAGAAAACACAAAGCAGTGAGTTACGAACAACCTTTTACTCGACTGTGGACCGAGAGATCGGACTAGCGTTACGTATTTATTAGAGGGGCAAGAGCTATAGTCACGGTTGTGTTGTAGATAGGAGGAGGTATTAAACACGTACTTTTTGGGAATCTTATTTATAGTCAGCACCAGATGAAGTATAGACTTCGTTTCACTCGCAACACCAAAACAAAAATGAACATAAAGAAAATATCTCGTATTTTTCATTAAATATTAATTTATTTACTGTTATTATGGTGATGATCTACTGAAAAATAAAGTTTACTTTTTTTAAAATGTGAATATTTGCATATTGACTTTATAAAAGACTTCATATGTATAAAAAATACAAAATATCTCCATAAATTCAAATATTTAAGTTAACTCTGTACAATATATCATAAGCCTAAAGGACATGATAATTCACCGCTTTGTGTATAACTATAGTCATAATGAATTGTGTGTTACGTATTTTGTAAATTAGGAAATTTCTCAACTCATTTTGAGATTATAGTAATCATAAAAAATGTTTACTAATGAGCCTGTTCCTGTTCTGTGATTCTATTGTAATAATTATTGTCTAAAAGATAATCAGAATTGATCCCAAATGTTAGTGAACGTATAAATTAAACAAAGTCCTCAACCTCTTTCCTTTTTTGTCAAACAATTCTCAAGAATTGTTTCAGTTACTTTATGATTCACTGTAACATCTGATCCAGGACATTCTACCCGTTTGTGAAATGTTATTTTTACGCCTTTTGCTGAAGTGGGAGCGTCATTGAGAAGCATACCCGGATGTCGCTAAGGAGGAAGTACGACGGGCTTGGAACCCAAAGCTGAGAACGAAGGGGAATGCCCGGCGAAGAATGTCGGCCGAAGTGTATGATCAGCGCGTTCCTTTACCTTTGTATTATAATATTTATTTGAAAGGGTTTGACCCTGACGAAGCCCTATACAGTATGTTGGGGTTCTCAGAAGAATGTTGCATAAGCGTGTGACCTGTGTGAAGGGAGTACTTTCACCGGATACTGAGACAATAGCCGTCCCGGGAAGGACGCCTCCGGGCGCCTGTCGGATATCGTCTGCAGCTCGTCATATCGGTGAAGACACAGTGTTCTCAGAAGTTGAGGGGTGGCTAAGATGATTTGGAGTGCTCATTGTGACAACGTGATCACTGCGTATATATTTGAAGGATTGAAGATCCTCAAGAATTTGGCTGTGTGATCCGAGTCCGCAGGTTTGAGATGTGACCTGGCTAGTATTGGTCGACAGACCCCTTAAGAATTACTGCGGTAATTTAATTTCAATTGCTAGTAGCTGCGAGTGACATAACTTGTATCAGTTAGTTATTCAGCAAAGCAACTTGTAATTTTGGAGATTCAGATAACCAAGAGACGTTTTCCAAATTTCTTGTCCTTAACTCAATTTATTTATGTGTAAATAATGCTTTCTGATAGTATTACTTGTGTAATAACAGATTTATATGTGTATTAATGACTTTGAGAGTTTATCTACGTGTGTATTTAATTTGAATTAATATCAGATCTATTTAATTTGAATTAAAAAATTAATTATTGTTATTACACGTGTGGTTAATTGCTCGGGAAACCAAGCTGGTGGCAGCGAACTCTACCATAAGGGTTGTGGGATTTATGTGTGAATCCCGCTCCTTCCCAAAAGAACCCATACTGCATCTGGGTTTGTGGTGTGTGGCTACATTCACAATGATGCATTATTTATTATACTTTAATATAAGAAAATAAAAAAAGGTATCACGGAGTATCTTCGCTGTAACTTTCAACAATCTAAAATTCTTTCTGATAACCATTAGTAACGATTACTACATATGTATTGTGATAGTTTTCAATTCTTTGATATTTATTTCAAATTAACTTCAGTTATCAACCATAGAACGCGAATACGATTTTTCACATCTTCAATACAGCATAAAATATACATGACAACAATTTTAATTATATATTTTGTCATAAACGTCCTCCTCGATACAGAAAAAACAAGTGTTGTCGCAGTAACTCCTTATAAACGATTTCAAATTACAGTTATGGAAAGAACCAGAAATATTTTTTGTTTAACACTAAATAAACATAGCTTTAAGAGTTTTAAACTTACTTCATGTAGCTCAATTTTAAGATGCTCAAAGGTTTTGTAAAAAGCGAAATTAGTCGATTAAATACAATAATATTGAAAGTAACTGACCAAAAATATATAAAACGTAATATTAAGATCTTGAAAAAATAATTCGGGCAACTTATATTTTCCAGTTATAATAAACGCGTTTTATGGATAAAATAGAGATAAAATAAAATGTAAGTAATAGTTTAAGTGACCATCTAATTTAGATTGTACGACTTTTATAGTAAAGAAATCTCCTTACCAGGATTGTAGTAGGCGACTGGTGCGATCGGAGCCACCGCATAATGAGCTGAAAATAATAAACAAAATACATTATAAATTACACTCTAGCGTTGTTTGTGGAAGCGAATGTTGAATATGTGGAGCGTTTAGATTAGATTAGTATTTAACACAATATTAAAGTATCAGAATACATAAATGTTCGAAAACTGACGTTATCATATAAAAATAACTAAGTGCGAGATATATCGCCAGTTACGCCTAAGATACGTCCCAGATACGCCACAACATTCTCTGTTGTCAGTGGTTCCAAAATTTGTCTTCATTGAATCTCATGATCTTTGATCATTTATAGTAGCAACGGAACTATAGAAGAGACTATACATTGTACGGTACAATAAAGTTTAATTTATGTATCACACTAGATTATTATTTGCACACTTAATATAACAAAAATACGAAATAGAGAGACTGAATCAAGATATAAAAATTAGAGTTTATGTGTGATTACTTTTGGAAGATTTATATTATGGTTAAATTTATATCACCAAACTACGGTTTCCTTAGTACAGTATCTCTAAGAACCGCATCTTACGCAGGCACAAATACCATTTCGTAAAATTCAAAGAGGAAAATGGTGACACTCCTATATACTAATAATTGTTCTCTTCTCTAACGTAGATTAGATTTAACAAAATAAATCTATGCATATTATCAGAAGTGAATATGTAAAAAAATTAAAGAATACTTTGTTAGCATACATTCTTTAAGAACTCACCATGTGCATGGTCATGAATGTGTGCCTGTCCATGTGGTCGTGCAGGTACTACAAATCATGAGAATGCGTATTATCAGAAATGGGATCGTTAAAATTTTATACATTACTTTGTTAGCGTACATTCTTAAAGAACCTACCATGTTCTTGAAAATGATTCTCTGGCTGTCCATGTGGTCGTGCAGGTACTACAATTAATCATGAGAATGCGTGATTAATAAAATAGATTCTAATAAATAGATAATTTTTTAAAGACACATAAAATTAGACGAGTACCCACTGCTTAGCTACTTTGAAAGTATTGATTATTGTACTACAATTTTGTACAAATCACCATAGATGTTTGTAAAAAAAATCTTAACGGAATTTTAAAAAAATGTAAAGGTACGTTTGTTTGACCCACCTGAAAAAACGCATGTGCAAATTTCTAATGCTTTTTACCCATGTGCTGTCAACATTCAAACATTAAAAATGTAATTGAAAAATATATACATAGAATTAATCTGCATTGAATCTAGAGTGTCACGAGTGTCTTATCTTTGTGTATATAATGGTTGGAGGAAAATTGCAAAGGAAACTACAAGGCTTTATGTATGCAGTGTTTCCGCTTTTGTACGCGCCACCACATCAGGAGTTTAGAAAAAGTAGCAGATATTTCTCTGTTATGAAAAGTGTAAATCATTATTTAACTTTATACTATCGTAAATTTGAATTATTTTTCTATTTTTCATCCGTATGCTGTATTCCTGATAACGCTAACAATTATTTGACAAGTAACTATATTTTAATGCATTTGTTAATAGTAAAAGTGTTAAATCTGGGTTTAAAATAGTAAATGTGTATAAACCACCCTCTACTTCTTGCCTATACCCACCACTACCATCTGGAACTCATCCAATCGTGTATGCATGGGACTTCGATAGCCATCATACCGAATGGAATTAGAGAAAAGTTATGATAATGGGCGGAAGTTTGTGCAATGGTCTGAGGTTATGAATATGCACCTTACAATTAGTGCTAGACATCAATGCACATTCCGATCAACGAGGTGGAATTCTTAGTCGAACCCTGACCTTTTTTTTTGTATCTGCCTACCAACAGTGCCTGTCGCCCGCTCTACTCTCACAAGGAACTTAAGTTCTCATAACTGTGTGGGCACAGTTAACATCGACCTGCATTTCTGGTAGTGGGAACACAAATCCCGATTATAAGGAGCTCCCAGTATCGAAGGTGGAAGCTTTTGAAGGCGAACTGGTCAAAGTATACTTGAGATCTCGATTCAAATATTCGAATTATCACTCCAAAGGTAGAGAACTATCACAAATCTGTAAAAATTGTCATAACAACAGCCAAGAAACATATACCAAGAGGAGTGAGGAAGGAATATATACC
>NNCF01132508.1:62612-117483 GCA_002313205.1 Laupala kohalensis | reverse complement strand
ATACCAAGCTGGAGTGAAGCGAATGAACGTTTGTACGCTGATTACACGAAGAATGTCAATGCAGACGTAGCAAATGATTTACTGCAATATCTAAATGAAGTTTGAAAAGAGAAATGGAATGAAACCACCAGGAACTTAAATTTTAAACACTTTAGCAACAAAACCTTTAGCCTACACAAGAAACTTGGCATCGACTCACCTACCAGTCAGAAAACTTTTAACATCAATGGCGACCAAATCGTTAACCGTATTGCTGACATGTCCAGAACTGTGAAGGACAAGATTCACTCCATCAGGGTTAAAAGAGAATTTACGAATTTGAAAAGCAGTATCAAATCAGTATCAATAGAAACGTTATCAGATATATTCAACGTTACGGAAATTTAAGCTGCTGTCAAATCAATGAAAAACCAGAAGGCGCCAGGTTTTGTCACTATTTACCTTGAGTTTGAGGCTATGTTAACACATTGTGGTAAGGGTACGATGTAGTGGCTGACTATATTTTTCTCCGAGATCCGTAATTTCCAAAGACTGTCTAAAGGGTTTAAAAGAACAAAAAATCATCACTATTCTCAAACCAGGGAGGTCTGCAGACCTCCCTGAAAGCTACAGAACAATTTTTTAACTAAGTGTTACTTATAAATTATTAGAACGTTTAATTTATAATTGAATCTGTCCATTAATTCTGAACACACTACCAATAAAGCAAGTTGGTTTCCAGCCAAATCGCAGATGAACGAGCCGATGATGGCATTATCCACGCACATTGAAAGAGGATACGAAGAGAAGAAAAAATCAGGGGTGGTATTTATAGACCTCACTGCGACATATGATACAGTATGGAGAGAGAGGTTATTGTACTAACTTTGTATAGTCACTAAAAGCAAGAAGATAACAACACTTGTAAATATTATTATATCGGGTAGACTGTTCCAAGTGGTAATGGCTAATAAGTTGAGCAAACCCAGCCTATTGAATAATGGTCTCCCCCAAAGCTCAGTACTGTCATCACTCCTCTTTAATCTCTACATATATGACATTCCGACCACATGTGCACGAAAATAATTGGGTATGCAGAAGACCTGACTATCGCAGTCCAACATAATGACACAAATTACATTGAAAGTGAACTATGAACTCACTTTAACACTCTTATGGAATACTTTAGACAATGGCGGCTGACCCTCAGTACTACTAAAACAGAATCATGTCTCTTCCGCCTAAATAATAAAATGGCTCAAATGACTCTAAGTGTAATGTGTGATAGCATAATCCCTACCACAAAATCCCCATCCAAAGAATCTAGGCGTGATTTTGGACCGCACACTCTCCATAATAAACATATGTCTAACTTGTCAACAAAATTAAGGGCACGCAATAACATACTCCACAAATTGACGGGCTCAACCTGGGAGGCCGATCCCAATACTTTACACTTCTTAGCTCTTAGCTAGGTTTTCTCAACTGCGGAATACTCTTTATCAACGTAAATTAACAGCTGCAATGACCGTAAAATCGATAGATCAGAGCATGAGAGTGATTTAAGGTTGCATAAAATCCACACCTACCGAATGGCTTCCGGTGTTGGCCGGCATAGAACCTCCTGATTTCGTAGAAAAAAAATCTTAATTAATGAATAGAAGAAGACACAAGAAAACCCGGACCTTCCTATTCACCAGGATATAACAGATACGAAAAGACTGAAATGAAGAAACCCATCAGTTAGTACTGCATAACAACTAATAAAACTGAAATTATTTAGCGGACCCGAATATGTCTCACAGTTGCAATCGATAGTCGACCCAGTATAGCGTACGCTACGCAATCTCCAAAAACTACCCCTCGGTTTTAATCTACCCCGCAGAACCTGGGTTCAAGTAAAATGAATCCGCACTGGACATAGTAGGTATGCATCATAAGTGAGGGATTACGCAGGAGCCCAGGTTTGATTGTTGTCCCTCCAAACTGTGCGGTATATAACTTATGAGTGTCCATGAAGAGCGTTCACTGGCAGCAAAGACGACCTCTTGATAGCCTCATTGAGTGCTGTTCAATGCCTGAATTCGCTCGACCTAGTGGTGTGATTAGTGTTTTAGCTAAGTGATAATGTTTTCCTTTTTCATTACCCTTTCTCTCTGTGAATCTAATATATTAATTATGTTGATGTATTTTTTTGAAAATATTAAGTGTATGAAGAATTCCATAAGCTAAATAAAAAATTAAACTAATTCACTCTACAGCTGAAATGGTAGTTGAAATTCCTTTTTCGACGGAATAGTGAGCATCACGGTTAATTGCGAACACGGTTAACCGAGACATTGTTAATCGAGGTTCTATTGTAGAACAAATACGTAGTTATATCATCGCAAATAGCATTTGTGCCGTTCATGCTGGAAAAGACGTTTTTCTTCCATTTCTAGATACCCAACATTCTAGAAACTGAGCATTATCAGTAACTAAAATATTTTACTTAAAATCACAAGAACATACGCAAAAGTAATAAAGAAAAATATAACTATTTCGACATTTTGTCCTCTTTCGTCTTAAAATATATTAATGTTACTCTCAATAATTTTACGTATATAATAATATTTCTGATGATGGCGTTGATTTAAACGAAAAAAAAAAAACTTATTTCGTGTCTCGTCACGAACATAGTTTTACATAAAAAGCTTCCCTTCTTTTACATGGAATATCGCGTTATTTTTGCCAAAACTGTGCCCAACAGTTACCAGGCCCTTTGATGTCAATAAACACTTCCATGGTACATAATCAGTATAAAACATGTCATAGAAACATCAGAAAATAAAACGTACTCTCAGTTACTACTTACCATGATGATGTACTGGGGCATAACCTAAAAAAAAGACACTTCAATGAATCACAAAATTATTGTGTTAGAGACGTTAGGCTGGCTGAATCTGATCCCGTATCGAACCATAGAATGAAAATTTTAAATGCAAACAAATAAAGATAATATGTACAAATACTCTAAAATATATTTTTACGTTTATTAATTTTAGTCACAATTTTTAAATTACTTGGTAAATTATCAATATTGTACACATGGTATTACAAAATAAGATTCTGCCTGATAAGTTTTATAGTACAATTAGGTAAATAAAACAATTCATGTTCATGTAATTTGTTGAACCGTACGAATTATTGGAGACGTTATTACCGCACTTCATCTTCATCCGTGGAGGTAAAAAGAAATTTGAAGTGATCTTTCTTATTGTATAAGTTTGTTTATTACCGCGTATATATCTCGCATCAAGGCTCCCGTTCCTTTTCTTTTAATATTAAAAACATGCGTTGACTACAAAAACTCTTGATTTCTCGCCATTTAAGATTAATATTCTATTTTATAAACGGACTGCTAAGTACGACATCACTTTTTCACTTCTCTGCAAAAAACTGTAAAAAATTGACAACTAGAACAGAAATGAAGTATGGAAATGCATTAAGGAGCCTTTGCTGTCAGTAAAGAAAAGACCATCAAAAATCCTTTCAAATTTAAAAAAACATAATTTCATTACTTTATGAAGCAATAGAGGGATAAGTAACGCTTAGTTCTATATGGTATCTTTTCGATCCCACATTTGATCTTGAAGTTTGTCGGAGTAATCTCAACTTAATCGCTCAGGAAAAAAAGAGCTGTGAGTTACAAACGAACTTCTACTCAACTGTGGACCGGGAGATCCGACTAGCGTTACGTATTTATTAGAGAGGTAAGCGATATAGTCACGGTTGTGTTGTAGATAGTAGATGGTATTAAACACGTACTTTTTGGGAATTTTATTTATAGTCAGTACCAGATGAATTATAGACTTCGTTACACTCGAAACACCGAAACATAAAAAATAAACATAATGAAAGTATATTCTATTTTTCATAAAATATTAATTTATTTACTGTTCTTNTAATTTATTTACTGTTATTATGGTGATGATCTACTGAAAAATAAAGTTTACTTTTTTTAAAATGTGAATATTTGCATATTGACTTTATAAAAGACTTCATATGTATAAAAAATACAAAATATCTCCATAAATTCAAATATTTAAGTTAACTCTGTACAATATATCATA
The DNA here is from genome assembly GCA_002313205.1 of Laupala kohalensis. Taxonomy (NCBI): domain Eukaryota; kingdom Metazoa; phylum Arthropoda; class Insecta; order Orthoptera; family Trigonidiidae; genus Laupala; species Laupala kohalensis. The sequence continues at coordinate 113,392 of NNCF01132508.1, read as the reverse complement.
AGCCTAAAGGGCATGATAATTCACCGCTTTGTGTATAACTATAGTCATAATGAATTGTGTGTTACGTATTTTGTAAATTAGGAAATTTCTCAACTCATTTTGAGCTAATAGTAATCATAAAAAAATGATTACTTATGATTCTATTATGTTCCAGTTCTGTGATTCTATTGTAACGATTATTGTCTAAAAATCATCAGAATTGATCCCAAATGTTAGTAAACGTAGTTACAAAAGGTAGTTAGTGAACGTATAATTTAAACGCAGTCCTCAACTTCATTCCTGTTTTGTCAAAAATTTCTTAAGAATTCTTTCAATTTATTTATGCTTCTTAAGGACGCAAATTTTAATATACTTTAATATTAGTATATAAAACAAAGTTATCTTCGCTGTAACTTTCAACAAAATAAAATTCCTTCTATTAATCATTAGTGCCGATTACTACATATATTTGGAATGGACAATGTGTTTGTAAATAGTGAAGTTAGACGATTAAATACAATAAAATTTAAAGTAACTCACGGATAATATATAAAACGTAATAATAAAACCTTGAAAAAGTAATTCGGGTAACTTATTTTTTCCCGTTATAATAAACGTGTTTTATTGATATAAGAGAGATAAAAGAAAATGTAAGTAATTGTTTAATTGACAATCTAATTTAGATTGCACAACCTATATAGTAAAGAAATCACCTCACCAGGATTGTAGTAGGCGACTGGCGCGATCGGAGCCATCGCATAATGAGCTGGAAATAATAAACACAATACATAATAAGTTACATACTAGCGATGTTCCGTTGTTTGTGGAAGCAAATGTTATATATATGGAGCGTTCAGATTAGATAAGTGTTTGACACAATATTGAAGTAACAGTATAAATATAATATGTTCGAAAACTGACGTTATCATATGAAAAAAAATCTTCTTTGTTTATTTTAAATTTATCCCTTTGTACTATTTGTTAATGGGACATGTAGCGAGCTATTGAAACCTAATTAAATTAACAATAAGAGGTAGGAGTTGTGTGGTAGGTTATTGTTAGTAGGTAGTCCGGTAAGCTGGGTTTACCAACAACTTGGCCTGGGGTAAGTAATAGTTAATGTTACTGATAATTGCAAGAGGCGGAAAGAGAAAGGAGGATTCGCGTTTTAGTAGACACAGCTATAGTGAACAGCTACAATTTTTTCTGACACCATTAGAAATTGATGAAAAGCAATTCCAATGTTAAGAGGTTGAAATTAGGAAGTAGACGATGTTTTTCGTTACATTACATTCACCTGCTTCACAGAACATGGGACGGTATTGGAACGTCGTAATTTTTCCTTTCTAGATTTATGTCATGTAAATTCCACCAGCTATTGTTTTCAATAATATAAACTATTAAAAATACTTGATTAGGAATTTTTTTATAACTTTCGAATATTTTTATTGTTTATTATAAAAGTTGTAACTCTAGAAGGCTTGTCAGTTTTAAGCAGTAGCTCACGTCATCTGTACCGCCATATGAAGAAGAACTCTATTTTTTGTTTTAGTTTTGAGAGATATGTGAATGCTCAGAATTTATGTATTAGGGTTGCGGAAAATTCGTACAAGATGCACACGTTTCTTCTGCATTCACATTTTAATGTGTAATTTGATGAATCTTCATTGTATGGGCGATGTAAGTTGTGAGCTCTACATGCAGAGGATCCTACTATTGGTAAAATTTAAACAAGCGGACCAGATACACCACAAGTGGATTCAGAACTATAATGCGAGTACTCACGAACACAACAACACCAAGGCTTTTTTGGATAACAGTTATAACGGGCATTTAGATGCAAAAGAGTTGTTGCCTCCTCGGTCTCCTACTTTTCTCTTACCTCTCTCTTGTAGGAACACTGAGGATACTACTTACAGCACTGTTCTAGTATTTTAAACAACAATTAGTCAAAATATCGTTTTATAAACACCTATTCAATTCCCATGCGCTAAATAGAAAAATAGAATTCCTTTAATGCGGGGATTTGTACATATTTTTTAAGTTGTATTTCTTTCAGAACGTGAATTTTTTATTAAGTATGTTAAATTTCATGTACCACATATGTAAATGATAACCTTAGATCTCTGCATCTAGTAACAATAAACATTAAAAAATTGCGAGATATATCGCCAGTTACGCCTAACATACGTCCCAGATACGCCACAACATTCTCTGTTGTCAATGGTTCCAAAATTTGTATTCACTGAAGCTCATGATCTTTGATCACTTATAGTAGCAATGGAACTGTAGAGGAGACTATACCTTGTACGGTTTAATAAATTTTAATTTTAGTTTCGGACTAGATTTCGTTATTACACCTAATACAACAAAAACACGAGACAGAGAGAATGAATGGAGATATAAATAAATTAGTGTGAAATTAATATTTGGAACATTTTTATTATGGTTAATTTTATATCACTACACTTCGGCTTTCTTAGAACTGTATCTTTGAGAACCATATCTTACGCAGGCACAAATACCATTTCTTAAAATTACAAGTGGATCATGGTGACACTCGTATATACTAGTAATTGTACTCGTCTTTAACGTAGATTAGATTTAACAAAATAAATCTTTGCGTATTATCAGAAGTGAAAACGTAAAAATTTTATACATTTCTTTGTTAGCATAAAATCTTAAAGAACTTACCATGTGCATGATCATGATTCTCTGCGTGCTCATGTGGTCGTTCAGGTGCTACAAATCATGAGAATGCGTATTATCAGAGGTGGGATCGTGAAAATACTATACATTACTTTTGTTAGCATACTTTCTTAAAGAACTTACCATGTTCATGAGAATGATCCTTCGCATGCCCATATGGTCGTGCAGGTACTACAAATCATGAGAATGCGTGATTAATAAAATAGATTCTAATAAATAGATAATTTCATACATACATATAAAACTAGCCGAGTACCCACTACTTAGCTACTTTAAAAGTATTGATTATTGTACAACAATTTTGTACAAATCTTGTGATGTTTGCATAAAAAATCTTAACGGAATTTTGAAATAATGTAGAGGTACAACTCTTTGACACACCTTAGAAAACGCATGTGCCAATTTGTAATACTCTTTACCGATATGTTGACAACATGCAATTATTAAAAATGTAATTGAAAAATATATACATGGAATTAATCTGCATTGAATCCAGAGTTTCACGAGTGTCTTATCTTTTTGTATATAATGGTTGGAGGAAACATGCAAAGAAAACCGAAAGGCATTCTGTATAAAATTTTTACCCTTTTGTACGCGTCTCCATATCAGGAGTTTAAAAAAGTAGNAGGAAACATGCAAAGAAAACCGAAAGGCATTCTGTATAAAATTTTTCCCCTTTTGTACGCGTCTCCATATCAGGAGTTTAAAAAAGTAGCAGATATTTATCTGTAATGAACTGTGTAAATCATGATTTAACTTTATACTATAGTAAACACTGTGCGCTTTTGATGCAGTTGCATTTGATTCAAAAACATTAATTTTCCGATACTACTTAAAACTTCGACGTTTTACATACACATACTGTAGGGTGGTTTTGCACTATTCTGTAACTTTTTTCAGATTGCGGAACCAGTGTTTTTCTTGCATCAATAACTATTCATATTGAATAGTTGTTCAAAGAACAATAATTTTACAAGCAAAAATCGTCAACTCCTTCTGAGAAATAGCATTATATATATGCATTTGATGCATGCGCGTGTATATATATATATATATATATATATATATATATATATTTATGCATACATGCATCAAACCGTTGTACAAAACTCGCTGTGCACATTCCCTTGTCTATAAATAAATTAAGTTGCATTAAATAATTTTAATCTGTGTATCGAGTCCAATTTCAATTTTTATTAATTTTAAATCGAGAAAACAAGGTTTAGTACAATGGTGTGTCATCGGTCATTGAAATTGGACTCGATACACACATTAAAACTCATTTAGTGGAACTAAATTCATTTATAGACAAAGGAATGCGCACAGGGAGTTTTATACAACGGTTTGATGCTTATTCGTTTTATGGAAAGCGACGGTTCTTTTGGATTTAGTAAGAAATGACTAGTTCAATGATGCTAGAAATGATGTTTCGAAACGGCATTTTACGTAAAAAAAACTAGAAGAGACGATGGAGAAATATGGAGAAAATTTTTGAATCCGGCTCTGCCTTAGGGCCCTTGATCGGAATTGATGGGATGGTCCCTTGCTTGCATCCGGAGAGTAAATTAGTTTTTTTCCTTTCACGTGGTCATAGGCAGTTTGTACTGTTTTTTGACAATAAATTTATTATTATTATTATTATTATTATTATTATTTTGAACGTTCTACTAATGATTAAAGAGAAATCTTGCTTTGACTAATTCAACTGTAAATCAGTTGTACTATGATCGCTAACGTGCCACAAGAAACGTTTTTGTTGTTACTGTAAAATTTTTGCTTTTCTTTCAACTGTTATAATTTTAAAAACTTTCAACAATCTAAAAATCTTTGTGTTAATCATTAGTGCTGATTACTACATATATTTGGAATGGACAATGTGTTTGTAATTAGTGAAGTTAGACGATTAAATACAATAAAATTTAAAGTAACTCACGGATAATATATAAAACGTAATAATAAAACCTTGAAAAAGTAATTCGGGTAACTTATTTTTTCCCGTTATAATAAACGTGTTTTATTGATATAAGAGAGATAAAAGAAAATGTAAGTAATTGTTTAATTGACAATCTAATTTAGATTGCACAACCTATATAGTAAAGAAATCACCTCACCAGGATTGTAGTAGGCGACTGGCGCGATCGGAGCCATCGCATAATGAGCTGGAAATAATAAACACAATACATAATAAGTTACACACTAGCGATGTTCCGTTGTTTGTGGAAGCAAATGTTGAATATGTGGAGCGTTCAGATTAGATAAGTGTTTGACACAATATTGAAGTATCAGTATAAATATAATATGTTCGAAAACTGACGTTATCATATGAAAAAAAATCTTCTTTGTTTATTTTTAATTTTTACTTTGTACTATTTGTTAATGGGACATGTAGCGAGCTATTGAAACCTAATTAAATTAACAATAAGAGGTAGGAGTTGTGTGGTAGGTTATTGTTAGTAGGTAGTCCGGTAAGCTGGGTTTACCAACAACTTGGCCTGGGGTAAGTAATAGTTAATGTTACTGATAATTGCAAGAGGCGGAAAGAGAAAGGAGGATTCGCGTTTTAGTAGACACAGCTATAGTGAACAGCTACAATTTTTTCTGACACCATTAGAAATTGATGAAAAGCAATTCCAATGTTAAGAGGTTGAAATTAGGAAGTAGACGATGTTTTTCGTTACATTACATTCACCTGCTTCACAGAACATGGGACGGTATTGGAACGTCGTAATTTTTCCTTTCTAGATTTATGTCATGTAAATTCCACCAGCTATTGTTTTCAATAATATAAACTATTAAAAATACTTGATTAGGAATTTTTTTATAACTTTCGAATATTTTTATTGTTTATTATAAAAGTTGTAACTCTAGAAGGCTTGTCAGTTTTAAGCAGTAGCTCACGTCATCTGTACCGCCATATGAAGAAGAACTCTATTTTTTGTTTTAGTTTTGAGAGATATGTGAATGCTCAGAATTTATGTATTAGGGTTGCGGAATATTCGTACAACATGCACACGTTTCCTCTGCATTCACATTTTAATGTGTAATTTGGTGAATCTTCATTGTATTGGCGATGTAAGTTGTGAGCTCTACATGCAGAGGATCCTACTATTGGTAAAATTTAAACAAGCGGACCAGATACACCACAAGTGGATTCAGAACTATAATGCGAGTACTCACGAACACAACAACACCAAGGCTTTTTTGGATAACAGTTATAACGGGCATTTAGATGCAAAAGAGTTGTTGCCTCCTCGGTCTCCTACTTTTCTCTTAACTCTCTCTTGTAGGAACACTGAGGATACTACTTACAGCACTGTTCTAGTATTTTAAACAACAATTAGTCAAAATATCGTTTTATAAACACCTTTTCAATTCCCATGCGCTAAATAGAAAAATAGAATTCCTTTAATGCGGGGATTTGTACATATTTTTTAAGTTGTATTTCTTTCAGAACGTGAATTTTTTATTAAGTATGTTAAATTTCATGTACCACATATGTAAATGATAACCTTAGATCTCTGCATCTAGTAACAATAAACATTAAAAAATTGCGAGATATATCGCCAGTTACGCCTAACATACGTCCCAGATACGCCACAACATTCTCTGTTGTCAATGGTTCCAAAATTTGTATTCACTGAAGCTCATGATCTTTGATCACTTATAGTAGCAATGGAACTGTAGAGGAGACTATACTTTGTACGGTTTATTAAATTTTAATTTTAGTTTCGGACTAGATTTCGTTATTACACCTAATACAACAAAAACACGAGACAGAGAGAATGAATGGAGATATAAATAAATTTGTGTGAAATTAATACTTGGAAGATTTTTATTATGGTTAATTTTATATCACTACACTTCGGCTTTCTTAGAACTGTATCTTTGAGAACCATATCTTACGCAGGCACAAATACCATTTCTTAAAATTACAAGTGGATCATGGTGACACTCGTATATACTAGTAATTGTACTCGTCTTTAACGTAGATTAGATTTAACAAAATAAATCTTTGCGTATTATCAGAAGTGAAAACGTGAAAATTTTATACATTTCTTTGTTAGCATACATTCTTAAAGAACTTACCATGTGCATGATCATGATTCTCTGCGTGCTCATGTGGTCGTTCAGGTGCTACAAATCATGAGAATGCGTATTATCAGAGGTGGGATCGTGAAAATATTATACATTACTTTTGTTAGCATACATTCTTAAAGAACTTATAAAAGTTGTAACTCTGGAAGGCTTGTCAGTTTGAAGCAGTAGCTCACGTCATCTGTACCGCCATATGAAGAAGAACTCTATTTTTGGTTTTAGTTTTGAGAGATATGTGAATGCTCAGAATTAATGTTTTAGGGTTGCGGAAAATTCGTACAAGATGCACACGTTTCTTCTGCATTCACATTTTAATGTGAAATTTGGTGATTCTTCATTGTATTGGCGATGTTAATTTGTGAGCTCTACATGCAGAGGATCCTACTATTGGTAAAATATAAACAAGCGGACCAGATACAGCACAAGTGGATTCAGAACTATAATGCGACTACTCAAGAAGACAACAACATTATGGCATTTTTGGATAACAGTTATAACGGGCATTTAGATGCAAAAGATTTGTTACCTCCTCGGTCTCCTACTTTTCTCTTAACTCTCTCTTGTAGGAACACTGAGGATACCATTCCTATCAAGGGCCCTAAGGCAGAGGTGGATTCAAAAATTTCAGCAAAAATTCCTAGATAAGATAAAAAGTTAGCTACGAGTCATAATACTAATAGGATGTCAATATGTTTGTTATTTAACGCAAAAAATTTGGATGTACAAATTATTATCGAACTATAGATTATTATGTTTATAGTGTTTAAAAATGATAATAATTGAAATAACACTAAATTAACGATTTATTGTTGCAATAAACACACTTCTAGACAAAGCCTAGAGAACGTGTATAAGAAATCCGCCTCTACCCGAAGGAAAACCGGAGCAAAACCCAGGCCAGCCTCATATTAATACTTGATGGTCGGCAGGGAGACTTGTAGCACTAAATAAAATATAGAAATCAATACAATTATATGAATTAGTAAAGTATAAATACTTTTTTAAACAAATTTGAGTACCTTGATTTAGGGGCATCGGTTGATAGCCATTGTTACCTGAAAGGAAAAAAAACGATTGGAATCTTTTAACACTATTGTGTAAGTAAAAAAAAGTTTTAGAAGTTTTTTATCAGGCAAAGGTGAATGAATAGAGACAAGTATTTTTGTTAGGAATATAACATAGTAATATTATTCAAGTGAGAGTAATATTATTCAAGTGAGAGTAATATTATTCAAGTGAGCAACATCATATGCTTTTATTTAGAGTATAAAAGTGGGGAACGACGTCTTGCCACTATTCTGAATCATAACTGGGGAAAAGGGTGGGCTGATACAGAGTGAAGTTGAAACAATGTTAATATCTGGGAAACAATAAGAACTAGAAATATGGCAACAGCGCAATTTTACTTTATTTCTCCCAAACTAACTTTTTATACATCACGGGGCTTCGATGAACCCTTCTTATACTACAGAGTTTCGATCTAAAATATAAGTTTTACGGTAACGAAACGTAAGTTTTTAACCGGTTTTTTAATGGAATTTATTTCTATGTAATGAATTTTGTTTCCTTTTGTGTGATCGATATTATTGTGGTGACGTTTCAAAATATAACTTTATTTTGTAATAATGGCCAGCGCAGCCTACTTAGCGGTCCGAGAACTTTTTTGTACAGCCTGCAAGATCTAGAACATATTATATTAATTTTTTCAACTTTGGGGGCTACAACTTAGTGTTATAAATATATTTTGTCAGTTATTTTGTATTTTTGTTAAAGTTATGTTGTATCCTAATTGATACAAATTAATATATATCATACAGCTGTGTAATTTGAAACACTAAATATTGCATATCTGACTGCATTGTGACTTTGTAGAAAATGTGATTATTTTAAGTTTATGATCGAGTATTGTTATATTCTAGAATAATGAAAATATAATGAATTATTTGAGAAGAGAAAAAATACTGTATTTTAGTATTTGCCAATGAATAGTGAAGTTGAAACCATTAAAACTAAATGTATTCACTTAATAAATACTTTTTTCTTAAAACCTTTTATTAACTTCAGAACGTGATTTCTTCAGTTTGTCATAATTAATTCATAATTCATCAGATGGCCAATTTTCAGAGTTTATTATTTTTTTTCGAGGGCTCCCTGCAACCATTAATGAACATCCATCACAAAACATATTTCTTTAACCACTTATCCGAAAACATTACGCTGTAGTGTATTATGATGGAGAAGGTTCCCAAATATCCCAAAACATTGTGTTTTGTGATGTAGGAGGTAAATTTATGGTTTCAGAGAGCCCAGATGAAGACTTAAGAAAAGTCGAAACATCGGTGATCCGATGTATGGTGAATTTATTGCGGCTGAAGTGCAATAAATCGTATCCTTATTCCAACACGTCGTCAAAAATTTCTATTGCTTTAAAACACCAATTTATATTCGTGTGTCAACTTACCTCATCACTAGGAGGATTGAAACGGATGGATTTGATCGGTTAAAACATTTTTTTACCTACTTCTAACAAGTTACCATTGTTTTTTTTACATTCAAACCAAAGAAAGTATTAAATATTATTTCTTAATATTGTAATATAAATTCATGCCCTTAATTCTAACTAAAAGAAAGTTATGGTCAAAATTTTAAATTTTGCATCAACCCATCTGGATTTCTTCTACCTTGAGGAATGTTTAAAAAAAGTGTGTTGGGATGATAATTCTAAAAAAAATTGTAATTTCTTTACATTAAAATTGAGTGCGATTGTGTTTTGGTCAATAATTATGGAAAATTTATTCGTCGCCTGTTTAGATTTGTGAGTACATACCGTAATCATAACCATTATGCGCTGGCAGCACGGGCACAACGCCACCTGTAATAAGAAATGTTGCATGTTCAATTCACTAATGTGTTACTGTATTGTTTTTGTTTGTTAATAGTATTAACTAGAAAATCTATTATTTTTTAATTTTTTTTTCCTTACCGTACGCGTCGTGGCGATTGTGACCAGAAAGTTGACCTACAAAGAAAACAATGGGGAGACACTGATCAGTTATCGATATTCATAAGAGTTAATTCAGAATTTTAATTTTTGTTTCATTGGTCAAAACAAAGAAGGATAAATTTCTATGATGTTATCAAGATGTGTGAAATCTGAAGAAAACAAATATTTTACGTAAAATCAAAAATATTTTAGCCAATTAGAAGTTTTTTCGGGATTATTTTTAGTGTTATTTATTTATAAGGAATTAAATTCTTATTCGTCATACATCTTCATAAGAATTATTCTAATTATGTTTAGACGGAGTTTTATGAATTTCCAAAACGTTATCACATATGAATGGCGTGAGTAAAATAAAAAATGCTTTCAAATGTGAAAACAAAGAAAACAAAGAGAAGAGAGATAATATACTAACCTTGAACATAAGGCCCAATTGCGTATGAGGAAGGTACATTGCGATTATCTGCAAAATAAAAGGTTTGCTTTAAAATATGAACACAAAGAAAAATGCCAACTATTATAATTTTTGGATTTATTTCTTGATTGGAGAGATTTTATTAATATTGGTAATATAAATAAAGGTAACTACCATGTAGCCCTATCATGAATGATCTCACTAGTTAATTAACAAGAGAGAAATAAAAAGGAAAAATTTGGATACAAACCCTGGTAGCCGTTACGGTGTTCTCTTTGATCTGTTTCTGGAAAAGAGAAAGATATTACTTGTCAATGAAGCAGATATTGGTCAATTCCTGAATACAGTATTATAAAAATACATTCATTCGAAGATATTACAAACGTCAGCACAGATAGTAAAATAGTTTTTAAGATAGGCATTTCTTCACGCGGCTAAAATCGCGATAATTTCAAATTTTGAAGATTGATCACTAGAACGCGGGCTGTCAGAAAAAGAAACCAAATTTTGTTGTTTTTCATATAAACCAATGTTACTGTCAATGTACAAAAAATATATAATTCTGAGACGTGGCAAAAAAGCATAGCAGGAACTAACAAAATATTCCTTGAAACAAGAACGTCGATTTCGTTAACGATCACCAGTTTAATGTGAAATGAAAATTTACGTAATAAACGCCCATGTCCCGTGTAGTACCTGTGTCCATCATTTATCGGAAACACGAGTTCAAGGAGTACTTCAAGGACAAACATCCTGGTACCACGGACCCTCCGAACGCTGTCCTTGAATCCTCTCACGCTATTCGCCCCATCCAATTCGAGTTCCGGCGCAATAAGTCTGCAGCTCTGGAAACCTTGCGGCTCGCACACGAATTAGCCCCCATCCTCTCTCGGAGAATTGCCATTCCTGCAATTCTTCGACTTCTCTTTCGCCTTTGACACTATTAATCACGACCTTCTCCTTCACAATGCCAACTCCTTAGTTCCTCCCGTTTTTCATCACATTCTGCACAGTTATCTATCCGGGCGAATTTTTCACGTTCGTTACAACCGTTCCCTCTCCACCATCCGTACCATTTACGCTGGAGTTCCCCAGGGTAGTGTCTGGGCACCCACTCTTTTCTCTCTTTTTCTTCACTTCTTCCTGACCTTCGACATGTTTCCGAATTCCTTAACGCAGATGACATAGCGTATGCAGCGCGCGCTTTCAAATTTCCTCTTCCTCCAAGTGCCAGGCAATTATCTTCACTTTCCGCTACCTCTCCAGCAAGTTCTTTCAAAACCTGCCGTTGCTCAAGGTTAGGAAAACTACTGTGGCCTGGTTCACAAGTGTCAAGTACCATGGACAGGAAACCTCGCTGGCAAGACTATGCAAAATCTGTTTCCTCTCAAGAATTGCTCCGCTTGTGCAATGTCACACTTGCGGAGCATCAGCAGGCAGTACTAGGTGAACGTGAGTAGGGGTGGAAGGAACAAGTTCACTACAGGACGAAATCTGGTATACTTCGTGCATGTCTTACACAGATCATCCATGCAACTGCCCGCTACCTACACAATGCTTTTGTTGTAAAACACATAGCTATATGTAATGAAAATATTGAAAGTAATATTTATTGTTTACTGTCCAGTAACACCCCGGTGACTAATTTCGTACTTTATAAATTATGGAAATAGACCTGTTATACACATATGACAATATCCAGTAATAATGAAATATACTTACATAAGAAATAAATAACTTAGGACCTTTTTACGAACGATTACGATATTTATTGTGCTTATTAAAACATTTTGCTAAGTTCATGTTTATTGCAACAATGCGTTATTACCAAACGACGACTCAAACCACGAGTCGTTAGATTGTGCATTTTGATGAGAACAAAATATATCGTAATAGTCCGTAATTGGTCGTAAGTTATAATTTATTTATTTATTATATGGGTGTTAATATCATAATGGACGTTAATAGAATACTTATATAATTATTTATTGAAATGAAATTATCTTTTAAAATGTACTCTTACCATGTAATTAATCAATAATTATTCATTGAAAACTACCTTCCGAAATACTTAACATGATTGGCTCAGTTGTTTTGTTCCAAAACAATTAAATTTAAGTCATAATATAAAATTTTAATTTACGCTTTAAGTAAGGAAAAGTTGTTAACATTACATAAGCTTGTTTACATTACATAATCTTGTTAACATTACGTAAAAACAGAATTGTACTGACTAAATTACACAATATTTTGAAACTTACCTACTCTGACTAATTCCATTAGATTTTTAGGAAGTCGTGTTTAGTGCGTAACAAATACACGAACAATCGAAAACAAAAAACACAACGCAATTTCACATTATAACCCAAAGATTCACCATGACTTCGCAAAAGTACACTGTCCCACAAAATTAGCGGAGCAGTAAATTCATTGATCCATAACTTCTATGTTTAAAATATATCAGTGTGAAATTTGGGCTGAGGAAGATCATATGTGTTATAAAGACACTTCCTTATTGGGAGCTGTCTGTGCCACCCCGATCACGCTGGGACACTCTTAAAGTAAAGAGAAATGCAATTTTCCACATAATCGAGCAAAAATATCACACTCCAAAATGTCGCACTATACTGACTAAATAATGTGCCCACTAGTAGCTGAGATTAAAAAATCATACACATCTGAAGACCCACACTCAATCCCCCCACTCCCGCTGAAGAGTGTGTATTTTAGATTTTACATACTTACTCAGGATTGTGTGTGCTTGTCCGAGGAACATGGTTTACATGTTTTTTCATCTATGGAAGAAATCCTCTGCGAACCACTCCCTTCAACTCTTCACCCCTTTTAAAAAATTGAGGTGGAAAAAGTTTTTAATATTTTTTAAACCAATAAAATATAATACTTTTACCGAAAATCGATTGATTCATGATGAAAACCATTGCATTCAGGGTTTTATGAAACATGCATTGCGAATCTTGGTTAACGCAGTTAGTCCACGTATTTCCCGTTGCGTATATTTAGCAAACGTTTACTCCCATTTACGTTACAGCATTACCTTCTGGGGCAATTCCGGTCTGAGTATTCAAACTTTCAGAATTCAGAAGAAGATTGTTCGGATAATTTGTAAATCTCACCCCCGAAACTCTTGTAAAACTTTATTCAAGGAATTAGGTATCTTCACACTTCTCTGCATTTATATTTATGAAACGATCGTGTTCGTTAAGACCGAATTACTGAAGTGCCACCCTTGCGGCATACGAAACAGTCTCGTTCACGAACATAATACTCGCAATAGTAATAATATTCATCACCCTAGAGTGTCAACCACTCTTTGCCAAAAAGGGCCATATCATTCGGGAATCGTTCTATATAATTCCCTGCCCAAGAATATAAAAGATATTATGAAAGTGAATCTCTTCAAATCCGCGGTTAAAAACTACCACCTGCACCAGTGCTTCTTCAATGTAAAAGATTGATATTAATACAAGTTAACTCCGTTTTGTACTTTATCACGCCATTGCTGTAGCACTTTTTAAATAAATTATAACAATTTCAAAAACTATTTTCTTGCATGATTGTGTTGTCTTATGGCTCATATTAATTTAGTTTCATGTGTATTCAGCTTTGGTAGGATTGTGTACATTAATTCTGTAACCTCATCCTGGCCCGAGTTTTTCTCCGTTTTTCCTTCGGGTAGAGGCGGATTTCTTATACACGTTCTCTAGGCTTTGACTAGGGGTATGTTTAATGTAATAATAAATCGTGAATTTAGTATTATTTCAATTCTTAAACAGTATTCTCAGAATGATCTATAGTTTGACAATAATTTGAAGATGTAAATTTTTTGCGTTAAGTTACAAACATATTGACGTTGTATTAGTATTATAACTCGCAGATAAGTTTTTATTTTATCTAGGAATTTTTGCTGAATTGTTTGAATTCGCCTCTGCCTTAGGACCCTTGATCGGATTTGATGGGATGGTCCCTTGCTTGCTTCCGGAGAGTAAATTAGTTTATTGTCCTCCACGTGGTCATACGCAGTTTGTATTGCTTTTTTGGCAATAAATTTATCATTATTAATTCGGAATGTGACGAAACCCGTCACACTTACAATTGCGAGAGGGACGCATATTGGAAAATGCTTTGCAACACGAGCGATAATTCGAAAAATGACACATTCTTGCTTCGGTGGGAGTATAACCCATGCTAATAGTAAGAGAAACGTGTGCGTAGTACGTCGATTACAGTAAGGTTTTGTGTTTCTTAAACGTCGGAAGACCCAATGCAATCAACAGGTAAACAGATTTGAACGTCAGGGTGCTAATTGTCACTTCTCCTTATTTTCGTTTTTTTAAGAAAATGCGGAAAACTAATAGAGCGACTAACTTGAATTTTTATGAGCTTGCTCACCAAACAATTTCCTATTATATAATTTTATTCCGGAATAAACAATTTTATTCCGTTAAATATTTTCTCGCACTCGTTCAGGAATGTGATAAGAGTGTGGGGGTGGACATCCCCTCTTTGGGGATGATTATATAATGGGACTCAAATGTTTAATTCAAATATAATGCCTAAATCTAATGACACTAAATGCAATGCTTTTCTCCGCGAATTAAACGATTTAAACGTGAGAAAACCCCAGAAAAAGTACTTGCTTTTCACTCTTGTGGATGCGTTATTCATCTATTTCTTGTTCAAATCACTTCTCGATGTTAACAAAGAGTACGTACAAAGAAATTTTAATATTTTTAAACCAATAAAATATAATACTTCTACCTCAAATTATATTTATTAATTGCTATAATAAACAACTTGAATCTGCAGAAAAAGCTTATATCTATGGTACAATTTTAACTTAACTACGCTACTCATAAAAATCCCTTGTAAAAAGATATGCTTCAACTTAGTATTTGTTTTGCATTACTGCGATTACGCCACGACGTTTCGCATTCCATCCTCAAAACTGAATATACGGATTCAGGAGCTGTATATCATCTCGGTAGTGTGAATGGTTAATTAATCTGAGTAGATGTAATAGTTTCTTGCTTGCTTCCAGGGAGTAAGTTAGTTTATTGTCATCCACGAGGTCATACGAATCTTTCAACTGCTTTTTCGACAATACATTATTTAATACTTATTTTTCTTGATTTTCAATATTTTGCAGAAATCCTTATGTTTCATGACATATTCTATACATTTTAATATTTTCAGCCATTTTCTTTCGATTGCATAGAATTTTTATTTTATTTTATTTGGTCTTCTGCACTTAACCAAAACCAAAATCATTATCCGGGTCAATATTTCTTTTTAACTCTCGTTATCTTTGTATATACACATAAGTCCTATTTTTTTCTCTTCATCTGCTTGCCTGTCCCTACGACAAGGAGGCAGGCACAGTCTACAAGTTTTATGTACCGCTTGCTTTATATGTCATTCGTATTGTCATCTGTGTTGTTGATATTACATCTTAGTTTTCAAAATTCTCTTCTCTGGGTATCACGCACTTCCAATTGTGTTATTCATACGCGCCACAACGCTTCATTTATTCTATTATGTCCTTTTATCACTGTTTACGCTGCTCTCGTACAAAACAATGTGTCACTGTTTTTTTTCTCCTTTTCTACAAAAAGAGGAGTCATCGTCTGATAATTTAAACCTATGGAGATATGTGTTAGTCTCCTTGGCCCGTCACGATCTGTACCATTCCATAGATGGGATCAAACCATCTACTTTTCTATGCGTAATCCACGTGTTCATATATACATATCTCATTGCCTTTTTTGTATCTTACGTTGTATGCAAATTTAGGGTGCTTAATTCTATAGGTTGTTTCCAACAACACTTCGAATGCCTTGACCAAAGTAGTCTAATATAATTGAATCTATTTAAAGATGCTTGGGTTTTTCAGGTTGCTCAATTTTCGTTCAACATGTTTTTATCTGAGTTTGTTGAACCAAACACTGGCTGCATACTACATCATTATCAACGTTCCATATCATACGCAATCCATGCTAACTAATGTATCTTTTGTAAATTTCAACTGTAGTTTAATTTTTGAACATTCCTTATAATGATGTCTAGGTTACGGCGGTATGATAGTTTATCATTAATGATGCGTCCTAAATATGTGAATGTACTTGCAATATGTAAACGCTAATCCCCTATCGCAATTATAAGCTTTCGCCCTTTTATCAGTTGTCAAATATGGTCCCGCAATTTTTCTCTGAAGATATTCTTGAGAGATACTTATTGCATTTGTCTCTAAATTTTGGCAAAATCGCGATGCTTATCGTTTCTAGTTTTAATCTGCTGCCTTATCCTGTGAATTCAGTGTGACTAAGTGGGTCAAGCGCTGAGTTGCTAGCTGGATCGCTGGAGTTCTATTCTCGGTGGGATTTCTTATTACACCTCAACATCCAG
Source organism: Laupala kohalensis (assembly GCA_002313205.1). Taxonomy (NCBI): domain Eukaryota; kingdom Metazoa; phylum Arthropoda; class Insecta; order Orthoptera; family Trigonidiidae; genus Laupala; species Laupala kohalensis. Next base: position 96,770 of record NNCF01132508.1, on the reverse strand, counting down.
ACTGACTCCCAGACCGACTCTGGGTGCAGTTATATATGAGTACTTTGTCTATTGGGGGTCAAACCGACCAGAGCCAGATACCCGCCACATCTCCTCCTAGTTCCGAGAACTAGTAATTAAGGAACTCCTTGGAAATCTTTGGGACCTGTTGTGGGACAGTTTTGTCTTATTAAAATTATTGCTGAGAATATTATATGAGAAATATGTCTCTCAAGATTGTGTCCATATTTAGTCTTGCTTCCCTTCTCTCAGGGAAATGGCACATTGTACGACTTGCGCCATCTCTTACTTCGTTGCATATGAAACATATCGTTCGCATATAGCTAGTTTTGCACTTGTTTACCCTGAAATTTAAGCCCCCCGCCCTGTACAAAGGTTACAAAATCATATGAGAATGAAGAAGAAGAAAATTTAATGGTATAAAGAGTTCTTCTTGGAGTCTAACGGTCCGCGTCGTACAGATAAGCACTCACGGTACATTGGATGTGATATTCGAGTTCCGAAGTTTAGTACATAGGAGTCATTGAAATATTTTGAGTAAGTTTTTGGCATTTAAAGTCAGGCTTTATCACAATAACTTTACCCTTGTGATGTAATAAATTTCTGGGAGTTTTGTTAGTTGTGAGTTAAAATTTTAGTACAGAGGAAAAGGAAATTTGGGATATCTGAGTGTTTCAACCGATATCACACGACGTTGTTCTGTAATGCATATAATACATTCATTCATACTAAGAATACTGAAATTCCCCGGATCCTCAGATAACCGCAATCCAATTTATATCAAAAGAACTAAAACGCGAAATATTCTAGTGCGCCGGATGTTAAAAAAATGTCTTCTAAAAGCTATTAGCATGAGACATGACATAGATGAATCATCGTCGATTTCGTCAATATTTTATTGTACCAAATTGAAATTCTTATTGCTACAGCTTCTTACGCAATATATTATTATTGCTACATAAAATGAATAAATTTTGGTTCCTATGTGTCTTAACTTCAAAAATATTTTTTGCTCTTTTAATATTATAATATATAGTTTCACATATTAAATATATTTATTTACTGCAATTGGGCAGATCTTACCCGGTGGCAGTATATAAGAAAATACAATACAAAATGACCTATCACAGAGAACTGAAATAAAAAATTGGTAAATAAATTATTAAACTATATGATTCAATTAATATTAAAGTATTAAATGTATCAGAAAAACATTTTACTCTGAAAGATCGACATAATTGATAAAAAAACTTACTGTACATTTTATTTCACTGATGATCCAAACACTCGATTTACCCCTTTCTTGCACTTCACTTCGCATTTCCCTTCCCACCTTTTCTAAAGCATTTATTTCCCTCGTATCACTTCATTTCACTACCCACTATTACTCCACTACCTTCCCATCTACACTAACGTATCCATTCTTCCCGAACCTGCTTAATCCTTTTAATTTGTCTATTTCTCTTTTCTTAGAACGTTTTTGAATTTAAGAGAGTTTGCTGAGCCCGATAGCGCTCCCACGAAAACCGCAGGCAAATTGTTCAAGTCCCTGATTGATCTATTGAGGAACGAGTATTTTCCTACGTCTATTTTTTGTTTCCTTTCACGAATTTTGAAAAAGTGATCTTGTCTATCCAATCTATTCGGTTTTTCTAAACGCTCTTTGACATCTCGCCAAGCTGGTTCGTTTTTAAGTGTACTGAACAAACATCCCAGTCGCGCTCTTTTTCTACGAATTTGGGGAGGTTCCATTTTTATATAATTATTCGTATTATTACCCATGTTTATGAATTTAAACGCTGTTTTCTGAATTTTTTCTAATTCTTCTATTTGATATTTTCTATAAGGATCCCATAGTACCGATGCATATTCCAGTAGAGGCATAACAAGGGTTGTGTATGCTAACTCTTTTGTTGTCTGATTACTGCCTTTCTTTAAAATTCGTTTAATGAAATTTAGAGACTTCCAAGCTTTTTGTGCAACGCTGTTAACCTGATCAGACCACTCCAAGTTATTCTTAAACATGATACCCAAATATTTGCATGAATTTACTTCCGGTATTGGATATAACCTGATTTCATAGGACCAATTTTGCCTTAAGCGGGTACGAGTAAAACATATAGCTTTACTCTTCTCTGAATTTATTTTCATTTGATTTATAGTTACCCATTTGTGGATTTCATCAAGGTCTCGTTGCAGTGTTATCCTATCTTCCGTGTTCTTTATTGTTCGGTAAATTATACAGTCATCCGCGAATAATCTAATATTTGAACTTATTTTATCAGGCAGGTCGTGCTAAAAATAGTAAAGGTCCGAGAACGCTGCCTTGTGCCACCCCTGATGAGACGTCTACTTCTTCCGAAAATATTTCCGAAACGCTAACCCTTTGCTTCCGATTATGTAGAAATTCACGCATCCACTCTACTACTCTTCTATCTACGCCAGTATTTGATATTTTCTGAATTAATAGAGTATGAGGAACAAAATCAAACGCTTTTGAAAAATCTATGACGACTGCATCTATGCTCTGTCCCTTGTGTAACGTGTCTGCGATGTTCTGACATAACGATATTATTTGGCTTTCGCACGAGTACCCCGGTCGGAACCCATGTGTTTGTCATGTATTAGAACCGTTTTACTCCACTCTTCTCTTGCTAATAATTTGCTAATAAGTGTTCCATTATCTTTCATACAACCGATGTTAAGCTCTCAGGTCTGTAATTCGATACTGAAATTGTACTACCTGATTAGTGTATCGGAACTATGATTGCATTCTTCCAGTCTTGTGGTATTTGCGTATTATTAATTGAGATTTCAAAAATGCAAGTTAGATATGATACTATAGCTACCCCTCCTAACTTTAAAATATCTGTGGTAACCCCGTCTGACCCTACCGATTTTTTATTCTTTAGTTTCTTAGACGTTTTCTGATATGACCCGCCCTGACTCTAAAGGAATTATATTCTAAGTTACATTCTATTGTTGTAAATAAATAAATAAATAAATTTATTGTCAAAAAACAGTACAAACTGCGTATGACCACGTGGAGGGAAAAAAAACTAATTTACTCTCCGGAAGCAAGCAAGGGACCATCCCATCAATTCCGATCAAGGGCCCTAAGGCAGAGGCGGATTCAAAAAATTCAGCAAAAATTCCTAGATAAGATAAAAAGTTAGCTGCGAGTTATAATACTAATAGAATGTCAATATGTTTGTAATTTTAAGCAAAAAATTACATGTAAGTTATTATCGAACTATAGATTATTCTGAGTATAGTGCTTAAAAATTGAAATAACACTAAATTCACGATTTATTGTTACAATAGACCCGCCCCTAGACAAAGCCTAGAGAACCTGTATGATAAATCCGCCTCTACCCGAAGGAAAACCGGAGAAAAACCCGGGCCAGGATGGGGCTACAGAATTTATGTACACAAACGTGCCAATGTTGAGTACACATAAAACTAAATTAATATGAGCCATAAGACAACACAATCATGCAAGAAAATAGTTTTTGAAATTGTTATAAGTTGTTTAAAAAGTACTACAGCAATGGCGTGATAAAGCACAAGACGAATTTAACTTTTGTTAAAATCAATAAATTCTTTTACAGTGTAGAAGCACTGGTGCAGGAGGTAGTTTTTAACCGCGGATTTGAAGATATTCAATTTCATAATATCTTTTATATTCTTGGGCAGGGAATTATATAGAACGATTCCCGAATGGTATGGTCCCTTTTGGCAAAGAGTGGTTGACACTCTAGGGCGATGAATATTACTACTATTGCGTGTATAGTGTTCGTGAACGAGACTGTTTCGTATAAAGCAAGGGTGGTGCTTCAGTAATTCGGTCTTAACAAACACGACCGTTTCATAAATATAAATGCAGGGAAGTGTTAAGATATTTAATTCCTTGAATAAAGGTTTACAAGAGTTTCGGGGGTGAGATTTACAAATTATCCGAACTATCCTCTTCTGAATTCTGAAAGTTTGAATACTCTGACCGGAATTACCCCAGAAGGTAATGCCGTAACGTAAATGGGAGTAAACGTTTGCAAAATATACGCAACGGGAAATACGTGGACTAACTGCGTTAACTAAGATTCGGAATGCGTAACACAATTTGCTTAATTGGGAATTAAGATTGTCAATGTGACAATTCCATTTGAGGTTGTCTTGAATATGGAGACCTAAGAATTTTGTATTTGTAACAGTTTTTAATTGTGTTCCGTTTAAAGAAAGAGAAACCTGGGGTAAAGATTTTGTGATACTATTGTGAAATGACATAGACACTGTTTTGTCAGTGTTTACAATGAGACGATTTGCATGGAACCAAGTCGAAAGGTTAGACAAAACTTTTTGAGCATTGGCGTGTTTACATAGTAAATTAGTGTCATCAGCAAAAAGAACCATTTTGCAATCTGATGTGGATGATGACATGTCGTTCACATACAATAAAAAGAGTATAGGGCCGAGAATTGATCCTTGGGGTACTCCGCAAGTAAGTGGCTTTGTTTCTGAAAGACAACGCTCAAGTATTTTATTTTTAGTATAGGATATTTCTACTTGTTGATATCTATCTTTTAAATAAGAAGTTAGCCATTGATGTGGAAGTCCACGAATGCCTAAAGAATGCAATTTGGTAAGGAGAATTCCGTGATCGATGACATCGAATGCTTTGGATAAGTCAAGAAAAACACCCTGAGGATTTTCTCCACTGTCTAGAGATGTGGTAACATCGTTTAAGAAGGAAAATATGGCGCTTGTAGTGGAAAAGGATTTCCTAAAACCGTGTTGATCGTCAGAGAGAATGTTATATTTTGATAAAAAATCTAGAAGACGCTTATAGAACAATTTTTCTAGGATTTTTGAGAAAGTGGGTAGTAGAGATATTGGTCGGTAATTTCCAATATTAAGTTTGTTTCCTTTCTTGTGTAAAGGTTTCACTTTAGCTCTCTTAAATATATTGGGAAACACCCCTTCCGATAAAGAACTATTAAAAATATTTACGAGTGGATTTAATATAGCGTGGGACGAAGATTTAACAATAAACTCAGGTATATCATCTATGCCTCGTGAAAATTTGTTTTTTAAGGAGCTGATGATTCCCATGACTTCACTGGCGTTAGTTTCGGAAGTGAACATAGAATTGGGTATGTGGGTGGTAATAATTGGAGGACATTGATTTGGATATATTGAGTTCGTTATTTTACCAACTTCTGAGAAGTGAGAATTAAACAAACTTGCGATGTCCTGAGGATTTGACACGATCTTGCCATCGTTTAGTAAAGAAACATTTTCTTCGCGATTTTCAGAAGTTGACGTGTAATTGTTAACACGTCACAATTACACGTCATTAACACGTGTAATTGTTGTTGTGACTTCAGAATTATCACTAAACACTGACGCGAAGTATTTATTGAATAGATTAGCTTTATCTTCAGGTTTGTATACTTTTGAATTGTTATTTTCCGAATCTTTCAAGAAAGGCACTTCTTTCCTTCCCCTAAGGTTTCTGGCATATCGGTGAAACCTCTGTTTACCACCCTTTTCCCTGTCTAAAATACCACTAAGAAACGTATTTCGAGCAAATATTTTTTCCTTATTTAATTCTTTAGATAAACTTTTGAATTTACTTTGTAGTGTTACGTTCGCCATGCGTTGCGCCTCAACCCATCATGCTTTTCTTTTAAGTTTCCTTACTTTTGGGGTGTAATATTCTGGATCTGAGTTCGATTTAATTGTTTTGATTGGAACGAATAGTTTTGTTGCGTCCGTGATTAACAATTTAAAGTTTCTCCATATTTCTTCAATGTTCTCCCCTTCTAACAACCACTTAGTGTAATTAAAATATAAAAATTCTTGAATTGCATTTATGTTCACTTTCCCGTATTGAAATATTTTCCTAGTCACTGTGGAATTTGGTTTTAAGTGAGTTGCCCATTTTAATTCTTGTAGAACTGCATTGTGGTCACTTATACCTGGTATTACCGCGGATGACAGAAATAAATCATTGGGCTTAACGAGGAAAACATCCAGCAAAGCTTCTCCCCTTGTCGGCGCTGGTGTTACTTGTGTTAACATCCCTTCCCATACCATGTCGTTCGCTAATAATTGTGCATCACCCCTCGCGTCAACTGTTCCTTCCCATCTTACTTCTAGAAAGTTTAGGTCTCCTCCAATTATTACATGACTCCTAAATCTAGTATCGTTAAGGATGAGTTCTTTAATTTTCTCAAGTATTCCTATAACTGTAGCCGGTGCTCTATATACTGCGACATTTTTTAATTTGTTTTCGCAGTATTAGTTTTCAATTTGAACGCCTAACAATTCATTGTAACAATCTGAGAATATTAAAGAGTTGTTGAAAATATTTTAATACAAATAAAAACCCCTACCCCTATTTTATTTTCTCTGTCCCTTCTATAAATTGCATATCCTGATCTAAATATTTCTGCATCATTAATGTTTACGTCAAGCCACGATTCTGTGTCTATAACTATGTGTGGATCGTACAAGTCTAATAAAGTGTCGAACTGTAACGTTTTATTTCTGATGCTTCTACAATTCACCTGCGGCAGCCGCAATAGGTGAATATATTTTTTAATATGTTAGGTGTCTGAGGATATCATGACTCGGTTGGTATAACGGCCCCTCCTCACCTTTTGCGGTTAATATTCGTATACATCTGTAGTCGACCAACATCTTTTGTATTCACTTCAGGAATAGCACACGAGTGATAACATTTAGGAAAACCCACAGTCAGTGCGCTCCCATGGATGTGGTCGCCCATTAAATAATAGGATGTATATATCTGTAGTCACCTCATTGAAATAACTCAGTTAAGTCCTACAAGTAAATTAAATAATTTTCCCTCTAGTAAATTAAAATAATTTTTCACTAACTATTCAGTTTTTTTAGTCTTTATTGTGGTCTTAGGATTTGTGAAAAGTTTACGAGAAACTTGTTGGAAATTCTTCTTTCAAAATATTGACAAGTGGCTTTTATGACACAATATTAACATGCCGGAAACGTTACTTTCTTGTTGAGATAATAATACAGAACGTTTAGTTACAGGCTGATTGACGTGCAAACTTACAATTTGTTACTTCTTCTATTATTTCTTCAGCGATATTCGAAAGAAAGTTGACTATCAACCGTATATTAACGTTTACTTTTCTGAATCAACTCACCATAAGAAAAAAGTTCTCTAGTCTCTTGTATCGTGTACCTAATTTTTTAATAAATTATCATTTTGTCGTGAATAAAATAAGGTAGGCCATTCTACCATCAGGTGATGCTAAAATGACCCAGGGGTAAGAGTTAAGAAAATTAATATTCTGCGCGGAAAAAGGATTAAAAAAGGAATGTCAGATTTTTTTCTACAACATAGATAGGTGGTCTAGCAGATCACGTAATTTTATTCCCAAAAGTTTCTAAAATGGAATCAGGAAAAATTCCTAACCTCTAAGAGGGCAGTAATACCCTCCAACATCTTAATGTGTATGCACATATTTCTTCCGTGTACCTCACACTGAAAATAATCTTACTGTGCATTCTCGAGTTCTCTCAATGGCAGGAATGCGACTGACAGAGCTTTCCGTAATAACAGATAAGATTTGTCACATCACGTATTATCTTATTAGTCGAAATCACGACTTGTATATGAACTAGACAAAAAATTATGGTAAAAAACTGTGTATGATCACGTTTAGAAAGGGTTGGCTTAACTCTCCTGATTTAAGAAGGAAATCTTCCCATGATTGCCATCTATTACCAAAAAGAAATCTGAAGAATATGTCGGTAGGGGTGGGATCACAAACTGTGGCGGCGATTGGGAATCGAAAGTGGAGGAGAGTCAAAAAATATTGTCAATTTTCATTAACATGACATTTTCTGCATATTTCTACTAAGTATGGTTTAAATAATGAAATAAATCAAAGGAAAGACAGTTGGTGATTCCCAGATCAAATATGGTGTAATTTTTTTTATTATTCCAAATTTTAGACGGTTAAAATGAAATTTTTATTTGTCCTTAAAAAAAGTGGGGTGGGGGCTCCACCCCCACCCCCTAAACACCGCCACTGGTCATAAAAGTATACAAATAGAGCTCTCTGATGATTGAGTACGGATCAGAAATATTACTATTGTAAATAATGACCAACAACAATTTTTATGTGTAACATAATTTGTGATAAGTTATGAGACGTTATATTGTTGTCTGTGTTTCTATTGTCGCTAAAAAGCTATTTCGACAGCATTCTTTCCATAAGTACAGTTGCCAACACTTTCCTCCATACCCAATGTATGCTACGGATGATGGCTGCTATGCAGCTGAAATAGCTTTTTAGCGACAATAAAAACATCGACAATAATATAACGTCTTATAATTTATCATTCTTTGATAATGTTACCAACATCACCCACTTTTAAAACAGTCAAACTATCCCTGAACAGGCCCCGAAGGTGCCCAAGGGGTTTGCGCAGGTAGATCTCCGCAATTGTTTGGCCTCGGCATTTCGCACCAACCGGTTTGACAGAACAGAACCTGGTACTCATTTTACAGCAAGCTGAGTAGGCCTGGGAGTGAGTCTGAATATTGAGGTGTGGTGAAAAATCCCCACCTCACCTGGAATCGAACTCCGCCCATCCAGCCAGTAACTCAGAGCTCTTCCCACTAAGCCATGCTGACTCATCACCCAGTTACCAAGTTCAATTATTAGTGTTTTGATTAATGATCGTTGAACGAAAATACGTCTATTGTTCATCAGTGCTTTTATTACTTCGACTAGTGTGATAAAACGAATATAATTAGAGAAATGAAATACAAATATCTTTTATTTTCATGGTGTTGTCTTCAATATGATATTTAATATGTAATAATACTGTTAAATAGACACTTTTTAACTACTTTTGTTACCAAAACAAGTATATTACTCTGCAAAATGAAACACTTTTCCAATCGAGTCGAGTTAAATATTGATGCCTTGACATTTTTATTGTATTTGGATATAAATAGATAATAATTATGATTGGATGACTCTGTTTGGGATCAGAGTGCGTAATAATAAGTTATAATAAGTTGAAAGACTAGGTAATAATAAACAATACGTAAAAATATTTAGGAAATAGGTAATTTTCTTACCTTGAAACCCACTATCATTGCTGTGTCTTCGATCTAGAAAGAAAAGAAAACGCATAAGATTTTGAAAGTCGATCATTCATGAGATATTTTTGATGAATGACACAAATTTAATCTTCTTACCTAAACCGTGTATACAAAAATTCTGACTAATACAGCAAGAGGGAATCACATTGCAATTGCGAATAAAGGAACAAGCTTACTCTACTAAAACACATTGTACTACGCTTCGTCATAACAGCAGTTCCCTCTAAATGTCCGGTCTCAAATCAGTACAAAATTATTTTTACATATGTTGATCATGTGGAGTCCATTTAAATTCGATTATTTTCTTTAATAAATAAAAATATTTTGTGTTGTAAACGGATTTAAATGTTTTTTTTCAGAATTCCTAGTATTGTAAATGCTAAAGTACTCTACATCATAAGCTAAAATCTTACTAATTTGCTCATATTTTTTTGATATTTGTTGAAATCGGAACATGCTGTTTCATTTTGTTCCTTCACATTATTTTGTTAATGTTGCTTTTAATTAAAATTACTGACTAGGAACTAAAATACATTTTCCCGAAGTATGGTTTTGCGTCGAAAACGTAGGTATTTGGAACTAAAACAACGTTATAAACTCTCAATATTTTTATACCATGTTAATTAGTTATTCACAATATTAGAGATACGTATTGCTTAATTGTAATTCACAAATTGAGCTTACCAAATTTTGGGGGTTAATAAATAACATTTTTATTTCAAACTTGAATTTTGTATTATTTTAGGCATACGGTTTAGGTCTGTAAAATGGTAAAATTTACAAAATTTAAAGAGAACAGGAATAGAAATTATTTTATAGAACCTTTGTCGTCTCGTCGGCGGATGAACTTTGTCGTAAAGTGTCCTGCCACCTTGCCATGTATGTCGTAATGCTACGTTGCCGAATTGACAATTGCTCAGCGTATGTTTTAAGATTTTCCTAAGCAATGTGAGAGCATGAATTAAGGTTTCATTCATTACAGCTCCCAAACAGATATTGCGAGCTGAATTGTAGTATAAACCATTTTCAAAAATCAGATCACAGGTGTCACCGGGATTCGAACCCATTTTGTGGTGACAGAACAATCATAGCAATGCTTTACTGTTCTCAGTCAATTTCACTTTTGCTGGAGGAGATAAAATGTCTGTTGAAAAATTCGAACAAATAAATAGCCACTCAAGTCTGCGTGTTTTAGTCGGTTTGACAATGAATGACATTCTTTTTTTCTTGAATTGCCTCTTGCAACACCGCGGGATTTAAGATTTAATAGATTTAATTCACATCCAATGACGGTGTATCATTTCGCGGCCTACGATTGGTCGAACGGAACTTGCCCAGTCGAAGGGGAAGCAGGAGGCGAGAGGCGTTGCAAACTTAACAAATCCAAAACTGGTCAGAGCGTGGGACTTAACAAAAAACGGCCCATTTATTTTTCTATCAGTAGTGTACATGGACGGGACAGAATGCACAGTATTAACGTTGGCAAAAATCTTTCACCTCACACCCTCTACTCTACCGTGAACGTTGTCATACGTGATTGACTTCATATCTACCATATTCTTATCCAGAACTTATCATGTCGCCGTGTGGTGAACGTGAAGAGAATAAATAAATCGTATTATGAAAAATCATTTTTAATATAAAAGAAAGCTACTTACTTTAATATCTTTATTGTAATGTTCAACTTCATTAAAGAAAACTATATATTATGCTAATAATAATACCAACAACTTAATTAATGTTTCATGTGTGCAAGAAAGGATAAAGTAAGGACTGAAATTCATAATATGTCTGAAAATGTCAATTATGAAGTGATTTTAAATTACATGTGAAAAATGAAAAATTGAGAATTAATAGCCTGTCAAATCCTATGTTTTCACCTTTCCACGTGAACTGCATGCAGTACCGTTGAGAGACGTGTTTGCCGTTTGTGTCATCGTATAGTATTTTTATTCTATGTTTAATTTTGAACACGTTTTGTCGTAAACTGACGTGGGAGCGCGAGATTTATGATAGTTGCGCGCGCAGCGGCAACGCAGCGCAAAACTCGAATTTTAAGGCAAAACGCGACGCACTATAGAGGCTTTATTATGAGTCGTAACGAAAAACTTTTACGGAACATCTTTGTTTGTTTTTCTCTACTTGGGTAAAGAAATACTTTTGTTTTAAAACCAATAGAAAACGAAATCTTTCCAAAAACCATCTTTACGCAAACTTAAATTTCGGATTCAGTGACAAAAATATATTATAATCAGTCAAAATAAAAACTTTTTCTAAACATTCCAGGTAAAATCCCCTTTTTCCTCGACTAATTGGGATTTTTGTGTTTTTAGTAATTTCGGAAAAATAATCATATATGCTTGTAGAATTCTTTTAATATTTCCAACATATAAATGAAGTTCATAGTCGCTCAGGAAATTATTATAAAGACTTTTACTTATTGTCGATGTACGTGCTCCATTTTTTATATTTTAAAACAAAGGATACATCACATGAAGGTCAAAGTACTCTTTTGCATGTATCTAAAAAACGGCTCTAACGATTTTGCTTAAATTTTCTGTACGTAAAGTACAGTTAGTATTCATTACATCCATATTAGCGGTATTTCACTTAAAAGTTCGGTATGAACGCAGTAAAATAATTTCTGTCTGCTACACTTAAACATTAGTTTACTGTTTCAAGAAACTTAAATAATATTTAGAAGTGTAAATGGACCAAGCAGACGTAGAACATACTTTTTGTAAACTGAAATGAAAAATAATATAAATATAAAATACATAGGAGGACAGCAAGCGCACTGCAAATACGAAAATACATCAATTTCTGTCTACAACGAAATTACATTTACACAACACTTCTACGATATTTATAAGAATGAGATGTCGCTATATGTTTTGAAATAATATTCTGATTTTTTTTTTTTTTTTGCTTTCAAATTTCAAATAAAAGACAATAATAAGTTCTAGCGTCTTTGAGCGTGAATAGAGCACTTGAAGACGACCACGTTATAGAGGACTACGCCACAAATCACTCTTTCACTATAGAATTTTTCCCACTCGATGTTGCAGACGGAGAAACGTATATGAGAAAGTTTGTGCAATGGTTGTGCACTACTAGTTTTAATTAAACTATATCGCCCAAATTTTTGCAAACAAGTGAAGAAATAATTAATATTCCTGGAATATTCAGACTTTGTTTATATGAATTTAACACAAACAAACATTTTATAGTAATGCCTTTTTTAAGTTACATTACTGAAGTAAATGTACTCATATATTTATGTCTTTTAGGTGTTAAAAAATCCAATTTGACCTGAATTATTCAAAGTGAAAATAAACACTTTGTCTAAATTTTCCGGGTATAATCTCTTTTGGTTCCCAATTGCTTGGTCTAAATATCCTCGTGATTCAAGGTATAATACCTAGTACCGTTCCTAGGTGGGGGCAGTTCGCCCTGGGCCTCCACCTGTGAGCGACTTCCAAATGGGTCAGCCAAAACGTTTTTGAAGTACTTAAATTTGAATACATGTATGCTCTAAAACTTTTTTGCAACAGTAAAATAAGCAATAGTTGAGATTATTATAAAGTATATCTCAAATTTCTTTTTACATTTTTGAAAATGCATTCACTTGTTGATCAGTAAATACATTTGTGGGTGACTTGACGATGTGGGTCTCTTGAAAGACTTCCTCAAAAGGGTCTCATTAGATGCACGTACGCTACTGATAAAACCTGAAAATCTATTGCATTTCCAAATATTTCATTATGAAAGTGCTTAACTGTACCAGATCGTAGTAAATTAACGTAAATAACTCATGAAATACTGACAATCTCAAGGATAAACTGATATCGGTAATGATGGGTGACAACGGAGAGTGCCCGTGGTAAAGAGTTATGCATAACCCAATCGTTTATAGTCTACTATTGTCATCGACTTTAGTTTCGAAATTCACTCTAACACTGACATATTAAATGAAAAATATTCTCTGTTTTACTTGCATGGTATTGTAATTATCAATATGTGGTAGAACTCAATATTGATTTTCCACATCTGTTTTCTCCAGAAAAATTTTCTTTAAGAATACTATGAGCATTGTACCACATCTTAAACGTCAATTTTGTATATGGTGAATAATATCTTATTAAAATTTTACACTTATCTCTTCTTGTATTTCAACCACGAAAATTTTTGGCACGCGGCAGTACTACGAAAACGTGGCACCTAAACCGAATTGAATACATGATAACGAAGGTAGGATACGGGTTATCTTTAATGCTACTTGTTGTGAGGATCCGTGTTCTATCTCGTACTCAGCAATTTCTGTGAAGGTGAAATATTAAACGCTTGGACGTGAAATTTCATGCTATTCATCGCAGTTAAATACCACTTGCTTAAACACTCGTGTTTAAAGTTGTATGAGCGACCTTGCGACTGTTTCGAATGTCCTGATTTTTTAAATAAAAGAGTAACATATTGAAATCCTGTAATAAAATTTGAACCTTGCTTTGCTAATATGTGAATAAAACCATCCAGAAGTTATATGGGCATTAATGCACAGTCTCTGGTGGGATGGTTTTTAAATAAATTCCTAAGTAATTTCTTATGTAATCGATATAAAACTGTATCGCATGTGTCACAACTTTAATATAGAAAGAAAACAGTACGAACTTTGGAAACTTTCGTTCACGTGAAAATGGTGACGAACCGGGAATCTAGCCCGGGACCCATNAACTTTCGTTCAGGTGAAAATGGTGACGAACCGGGAATCTAGCCCGGGACCCATGCTTTGATCGCAGGGGCGTTAACCACTACACCACCCGTTCGCCTTCTACAATTGTACACCATTTCCACCAAGGCTCAAGCCCCGGAAGTCCTGAGACACATACCCATACAGGAGATAAGTGAACCAGGTGGCACACTATGATGTGTGCGCTTAAGTGCCGGTTTCACACGTACGTACGTATTAGGGATGGTTACGCAGATACCTACACGGAATAAATATTTGTCGTAAGTACTTTCCCTTACCTTTCTGGATGTTTAAGAAAGTTATTTACGAAAACTGGTTCAAAAGTATATTTCAAATACATTGTTTCAATTTAAATGATGTAATTAATTATTGGCAGTCTTTAATACACCATTATTAATGAATTAATGACTATTTTTAAAATAAACACTATGCAGCATTAAAGAAAGTTGCATAAATGTGCTGGACTGGCGAATTGCACCCTCCTTCTAGTATTTTCCATTCCCAGAAACTACCTCTAACAATGAGTTATTCAAATTTTCTTTGTAATCATCGTGCACTGTTGTACGTAGAATGGCGTTAATTTCAAAAGATATTGCCCTTAACTTATATTCTTTGTAAGACTATAGATGTTATAATATTCACCTACCCCCATAGTTACAATGAAGGTGAAAGATTTAAATATAATGGAAGAAACTATTAATAGTATAAAATATTTCTTGACATAAGTACAAAAAAAAAATTGTCAATATATCTGTCATTTTTATCAGTCTCAATAAGTCGCTCTTTACAAAAAAAAAAACATTCCCTAATTTCAATTTATCCCCATTCGTACTCTTATGTTGACGTTGTCTGTTTTCATATATCACGAATTTGGGGGTTGACACTTGTCAACACTTCTAAAGTTGAATTGTTGATAATTTTTTCTTAAGACTGGAAGAATATTTCTTTCGGTGATGCAAACTTATACGTTTACAGTAGCTCAGACATTAACGTGGGTTGGTGAGAAAAACGCCTAAAAATGAATTGGTAATAACTCGAGTGAGACAATATATCTTTCACTTTGTACGCGGAATAAATTTGTATAAATTCCATTTCTATAACGTTTTCAAATTTATTGAGAAAGGTGGGAGGATGTAGAAAAATTTATTTAGAAAGTTATTTTTAACTTTAAAAAAAAATTGATTGATACAGAATTTTATATTTTGACAATCACATTTTA
This sequence comes from Laupala kohalensis, assembly GCA_002313205.1. Taxonomy (NCBI): domain Eukaryota; kingdom Metazoa; phylum Arthropoda; class Insecta; order Orthoptera; family Trigonidiidae; genus Laupala; species Laupala kohalensis. The sequence goes on along the minus strand of NNCF01132508.1, from coordinate 81,638 downwards.
TGTTTCTATCATGAAGGTGGAGACCCCAAACCTAAAAATTGAATTCTAGTACCTATTTGTTTATATGATGTACAATTTTTTTGCGATGCGGTTAGTCTGAAATGATGCACATTTAAAAAACTCATAAGAACTTGCAACATTGACGTAATAAAGACTAGTGCGAAGTGTGTGCTGTGAAGAGAAGATTGGTTGCACTGAACATGATGTTCTGGGGAGTGAGGAGGAAAATATCCACCCTCTCGACGTCACAATTAATCCAAAACAATACTTTAAAAAACCATTGACAAAAAACATATTGAGAACATTGCTTTTCGCGCTTCATGTAATCTGCAACATGCAGTCGATGGAAGTAAACTAAAAATGTTAGAGGAATTCGTAAGTGATGAATATGTTTCAACTAAATTAAGATGTTCATTAGCGTAATTAATCAAAATTACATTATTTTGGGAGCAGTTCATTGCTTTGAATATAGAAAGTATTGCGAAAGTTAAGATCTATCGAGATATATAAAAATGAGTGGTAATTGATTAATTCAAACTCCATATGTTTTTATTTTAGGAGAAAGAATGTTAACAATCAAAACAAGATAATCACTACATCATATGGGTCCATACATCGAAATTTTGAAACCTGATCATTTTTTAGTTGAAATTGAAACATCTGGCTACCTTTCATAACTTGAATGAAAATTATCGTGCTTTTTATTTTGGTGTTGTCAAACACACCCCCATGTCACTCTTGTGATTTTTCCGTTATTGAACTCAAAGAAATGATTAAAGACAATTTAGTTCCGACCAGCATTTTTCCTTCGTAATGAAAATGTCACCATTTCACCCTCAAAACTCTCTATGATTTTCTTTGAAACGCATCGAGGTGATTTTTAAGGGAACATGCTACAATTATCACAGAATTAGTGTTATAAGCTACTACGCCTATGGTCCAACTGTACCTTTTTGGTGTCCGTCTAAAGGCGCCGCACCTACCCAAGTCACAGAAAGAAGGACAACGAAGATTCGCGGTGCCAGTGGCAGAGCCATGGCTGCCAACTGCTCCACTTGAAGAAGGATCTCAGTGGCGTTCTTATATATCCTCCCACTGCTTACGTATACATTACGTAATTACTTCTCCACATTCCCCTCTCACGAGATAACGATTGTCTCTTTGAAATGAATATTTTATTTGTCATTTTTTAAATAACTTTGCTTCAATAGGAATTTCTTTTGTAATACTTCATTTTACATCGCGAAATTATTAGTAAAACTTTCCTCTCCAAACCAAGAAATTCGCATGAAAAAGATTTCAAAACGAATTTAGATGATGGTAGCATTTTATAATTTTTCATGTAAAGTCATGAAATTAAGGGAAAACAATCATTTTCTCATAATAGCAGTAATTACAATATACAGGTAACCAGTATTAAAATTTTATATCACATGGACACTTTGTAGAAGTAGTATTATATTTTTTAATTTCTTAAATCGCCGATTCCGTGAACAATGAGGGGGGAAAATCAATATTCTTGGAAGATTGTTTGTGTAGTCGATTATTTCTAATTAACCTTAATAAAAATTTATTTTTAGTTTATTAAGTTGTAACAGAAAGTAGAAATATTTAACTTCTAAAAGAATCTGTATCATACAAAACAATTTCTATTTGACTATTGTCATAAATGTGGACAATTTATTTCCCGAAATTTTTTGACTGAAACATTTATCGTGAAGTCTCTGAGAAAAAACAACAACAAAATTCCGAATACAACACAATTGCGAGAAAGATTATATATTGAAAAGAGAAAACAAAAAGTGAACGCCCCAAGCTGTTGTTTTTCAGCAGATCCCTATTTGGGATTTCGTCCCAGCCACACTGAGGATGTGTCCCGGGCATCGACAATCATCATGGTTGTTCGCAATCCAATGTTTCCTTATGAAGCAATATCGGGGTGATTTCCTATTATTTACGTGGGATAGAGCGCCGATCACAGATAAAATAGTGATTGTGCCCACCTATGAATCAAGAGCTACTTGGTGAGATACTTTTCAAATGGCTTTGAGTACTAAATGTTCTAAACTTGGGTCAGAACCGTTTAGGCAGCGTAAGCAAATATTATTCTTTTTTCCCGATTTTATTTACATTTATTGTCTAAAACCATTTCTATGTTTATTATCATTAAAAATTAAAGTTAGTCTATGTTCTTCCTGAATATCCTTGCCAAATTTTATCACGATCGGTTCAGTTTACTCGTGATTAGATAGCAAACAGGGAGACACACTTTCGCATTTTAAATATTAGTGTATGTGTTACCGCATACTTAAAACGGTGGGATGAATCAAGAACGTCTCATATAAACATATGTTCCAAATTGAACTCCCAAAGAAAAAAAATATGTTTAGCGTTTTAAAGAAAAGAATATTCATTAGAAAAAGATGGAAATAGGAAACAGTTTTATTATTCTTTCCTATCATTTTCCAGGAAGTGTGTTCTATCTCCTATATTTTATTTACACGAGCATAAAAGAAAGGAATCTTGTTCAAATTGAAATTTCATGCACTTTGTTGTTTGTCCTTAAGGTTAAAATTCATTTTACACTTTAAACTAAACTGCATTACTCTTCCCGGACATCGAAAATAAGCGTAACAATGGTAAACGAAAATCATTCGACTTCCATGCTGTAATCATGAATGGTTCTGTCATATTCGTTGCACTGCTGTGCAAGTGTGTTTAAATGATCTACCAAGAAATGATCCGAGACTACCAGTAGTCAGCGTCGCGGGTGTTATGTAAATATATTATTTAAGACGACAAAAGTACTTTGTTAAAATGAGATTACTAATTATAAAATGATTTGTAATATATTTGGCAATTTTGGAGTATTATCATTTTCATGTTTTTTATTCCCCGCTAGCGTTGTTGTAGCTGTATCACTTCCAGCAAAGTACTTGAGCGGGCGAAAGTAGTCAAATTTAGCGGATTTAATAATAATAATAATAATAATAATAATAATAATAGTACTGACATTGTACTGTTCGGAAGTGCGCATATTTTGCGAAAAGTGTTATAAGGCACTGCCCCTTAGGAAGCTGGATGTGACCCGAAGCAGATGAAAATATTTTACCAACACATAACATCGATTAGTTGTGAAGAATGTGAATAATAGTAATAATAATAATAATAATAACCCTCCCAGGAGACACCACCTTATTGAAGCACTGTCCATGCGGGTGGCGAGGGTTTGCATGCTTCAATGAAGTTGAGGGCTATGCCGGCGGTAGCATAGGTACTGGCAGGGTTTCCCAAGTCGGACAGGTCTCACTGGAAAAGTCAGACGAAGGGTGTTCCACAACGACCTTTCTGTGAATTCCGTTCCTCTCCTCTTACGTATTATTCCTAACTCACCCCATTTCTCCACTCTCTTGCAGCCTTGCAGGGATAGGTGTTTATTCACCGAAGGATAAGTGGCGGCTACGGATAATAGCTGTAACCCATAGCAATATGGAGCGAATTAGTAATGATAACCTCGGAAAACTGCTGCTGCCTGGATAGCGCCAGGGCACGTCTAGAACCGATGATAGGCGTGACAGCACGAGAGTCGTCGGTGGCAGGGTTTTAAGGAGTCGAAACCCAGTTGGAAAAGAAGCTACGGCTCCAGGAAGATCTATTGTGGTCAGCGATCTGGCAACTCCACCTCAAGCCACTCCGTCTGCGGGTTTGTCCACTCAAGCTCAAAGAGGGACTGCACGTAGAGGACGTCTAACAGAAGTCACACGTCGAATAAAATGGTCTCGAGAGATGAATATAGATGTTTGCGAGCATTTTACCATGTCAACGACTGTGATGACAAACCACGAACAGGATATCGCCACCTCCTTCATCAGGAATTTAGTAGGATGCGGCCAGAACTAGAATTAACTGAACAAAACATCGTGAAAACATACAAGAAAATTGTTAATAAAAATTACCTGTCAGCAACTGAATTAGATGAAGTACGCAAGAAGGTTGCTCATTAACTTCACCATTATATACTCCTTAAAAACCTTGAAGCCCCCAGAACCTACACAAGAAATAGAACAGGAATCATTAACTGCTATTGATGATAATGAAGGAAAATTTTAAACGCCCAATGAAGGAGAGATTCCACACTACTGGGATGAGACCTCAGAGCGTTTTTTCAGTCTAATGGAAATCAACCGTGGCACAGAAGCTTCCAAAAGGCTTTGTATTCTAATATTAAATAATATTTTAAAAACAGAGTTTAAATGCGGAGTAGTTTTCTTCCCACATTTTTTGCATGTTTCATCACCTCTCTCTCTCTCTCTCTCTCTCAATTCAACATCTGAAAGAGAAATATATTTCCCAAAGAAATGAGTCGATTGAGTTAATGGTATAAAAATGAAGGAACTACTGATTTTTCTTGATCATCTTCTTTTGTCTCGAATCAGAATTGAGAGTAGCTGTCGAGTTAATTTCTTTTGATTTTTTTCCTATAATATACAGAAAAATTTCGGAATGATAAAATTATTTTAATTCAAGAATATTACGTTTAGTTTATAATTTTGTCCTATTGAGATGTTCAAAAGCGAAATGTTAATTGTATTTAATATTTAAAAAATAAAAACGAGCCATTATGAGAATAAGGCTCAATACTTAGCTAGTCCATAATATTGGCCGTGATTAAGAGTTGATAACACAATAACATTTTGTTTTTGTTGATTTAGCCTTAAAAAAAGGCTGTTTGTTAAAATATGAAGGTAAAACGTTTTTAATTTGATTTAAATGGTACAGTCATTTGAGATAGGGTCTTAATATATTAACTCCCGATTTGTGCGTCAAGAAACTCTTTTTGGCTGAACAGAATTAAAGATATGAATTCCTAAAAATAATAAAGGGTTTATGTTACAAAACTTTACAAATGATAATTCTTTTAAATAAATACTTTCCATTACTTTCCTTTCTGTTAAATAAATACAGTCCATGAAAAATTATTTATAACTAAACTTTGTTTGGTTTGAATTGGCTATTCTTTGTGGAGTGTGTTCTGCATTATATACATATTTCAGTAGAAATATATTCTTATTCCTGTTAATATGAATCAGCACTTCAGGCTAGTATATTTGTTATTTCAATACTTTCAATGCTTTGCGAGTATATTGTTACCTGAACTTTTTTAACATTTATTTTGTAACAAAACTTACCTTCCCTTCCTTCATTTTCAGAAAATATAATGCACAATGAATTTCATTATATTGATATAATAAAAAATATTTTATAGAACACATTGGGAATAGACCTTTTTCGTAATAAGTACACATATCTTTCAAAGTTGTTGAATATTTTTAAGCACTCAGAAAGTTTCTTTTCTATTCTGTTTTAAAATATCCTAATTATTCTGTTACTGAAAGAAAGTAGTAGTTCTTTTGTTCTTTAATTTGTTGGATGGGATTAACAGTACATTACATTATTCTGGAGACTATTGGAACATGAATAAACTTATAAATATACCATGGATATGTTACAAAATCTTGAGTCTTCGATACTAAAAATATGGATACAAAGCAACAAAAACGTTGTAATAGATGAAATATTTTAATAAATCTTTTCTGTCGAAGATTGATGAGGGGACTGTTTTAGTCTTTTGGCTTCAGGTACAAAAAATTGGAGGTTATGCCACGTGTTGAAGACATGAGGATATTGTACCACTTGTAGGAATGATGTGTGAGCACAGTCTTTTAAATCACCTCCTCGGTAAAAATACATCATTAGATGAAATACACAATCCGCATAATGAATGCTACGTGGGCGGTGGCGGTCCTTTATTCGTGAGTTCGTACAGCATGAGAGTCCCGAGTTCTGCCGGGTTGCGCGTCACCACGACGCCAGCGCTCTGCAGCGCGCGAATCTTGTCTTCGGCGCCGCCCTTGCCGCCTGAGATGATGGCGCCTGCGTGGCCCATTCGGCGTCCGGGAGGAGCAGTCACGCCCGCGATAAAGGAGACCACCGGCTTTCGAGTCGCTCCGCAATTGTAGATCTGCGCAGCGGAGAAATATATATTGACACTCATCTTACTTTCACTTCGCATAATGAATGCTAAGAAATAGTCGCATTCTTAACCCTCATCTAGTTTTGCGAGGGTCGCGCCGTCTCCAACCGTTATGTTTCTTAGATTTTCTGTTGTGCTCACTCGCTATTTTGAGTAGTCTCATTACTCACGCCTCGCGACGGATGACGTTCTTCCGGCGTTTTAGCACTTCCGGGGAGGGGGGTACGTGCATGCAGGGGTTTGCGCGACACACACGATACCAGTGACGGTGACGGATTTAGTTAAATGTTAATCAAATGCATATAAAAGCAAATTTTCCTAATTAGTTTGCATTAGATAAGAAACAAAGATATCGGCGCTAAAAATTAAAAAGATATTTTATATTTTTAATTTTTTTGTCATAAACATGTTACGGTTAACTGCAACCTTTTTATTATCTGAATTACGAAAGATAAATGAGAAGTATAATTGTTAAGGAAATTTGTTAGATAAAATAGAAGTGTATCCCACCATTTACTCTGTCACAAAGTTGCAACTGACATGTTACAAGCAATTATTTCTTCGGAACCGAATTATGCTAACAAAAAAATATTCTTTTAGTCATTTAAACTTTTTTAATATCAATATACTTCAGGTCATTTGAACTGTTTGGAACATTATTTAAATTATCTAAAACAATTTTTAATATAAATTTTTGTGGTGTTTTAAAAAAAGGATTTTCTTTTGAATACTTGATTATTGTAGTAAGATATACCACATTTGAATTTAGGAAAGAAAATTTTAATCATATATTTAACTAATGTACGTATCTTTCAATTTTTTGTCTTTAATGATTGCAAAAATCATTGGTGTTAAATATCGAACGACACAAAGTGTTATGTTATTGTGAATTGAAGTGCTGAACTGTATTGATTTTTTCCCTTTATAATTTTTTTATTCAGTTGCTCGGCCTCAATGGAGCTAAATGTAAATTACAGGATAAACTACAAGATTTGTTTTTGTATTTTGAATAATGGAAAAAATTTTAGTTGTCAATTCTTAAGTATACTTTTTATTATTTAAAGTATTACATTAAAATTAACGTTTTAAAATTGATGATTTGTAAATAAAATGTTTTAATATTTTTTATACGATGACGTTGGTAGCAGAGGATACTATTCGTTCAACCAGCTTCTTGTTTCGATACCGAAAAATAAATAAAATAAAATAGCAAACTGATGTTTTTTGATTATGTGTCAGTTGAATTTCCAGAGCTTTTGGTTAACACCCGAAGCAATTCAACGCTGAAATTAAGTGTAGTAAACTCTAAAAATATATTTTCTGCAGTCGCGACATTGTTCTACAGGATGAGCGATGTTATAATACACATTTCATTATAATATATTTATTATGATTAATATCATAATTTAATATTAAATGGGTATTTTGGTCAAACACCATCCTTTGATATGCATAATTCTTATTATAAAGGGAACGTGTAATTGATACATTAATACATGCATACTTTTTGCAAATTATGACTAATATTTTTCTCTCGTTTCGAAGGTAAACAACGAAAACCTTGAAATTTTATCAAGTTAATATGTTATGTGCCTTAGATACTGATCATACATGATAAGGTGTTACACTCGAGTAAACTTTTAACGTTCATGTCTGGTGTGATAATAATACGAACAATTCCGAGGCAAAGTGTATTCCTGGGAATAAACATTTCTGTCCTTACCCTCAAGAATTCCGCTGCATTCTCCTCCATCTGGCCTCCAATCTCTCCAATCAGCACGATTCCACACGTGTCCGAATCGTGAAGAAACACATCGAGGCAATCGATGAAATCCGTGCCATTGAACGGGTCTCCACCAATGCCGTAGCAGTACGATTGACCGAGTCCCACTTCCGAGGTTTGGTGAACCGCTTCGTACGTGAGCGTTCCCGAGCGAGATACTATTCCTATGACTCCTTTCTTGTGGATATTCCCTGGCATTATACCCATCTTGCATCGCTCAGGGGCGATAACTCCAGGACAATTGGGACCCACGAGACGTGAATTGCTTTGGCGTAAGAGACGGTGTTTCACTCGTACCATGTCCTGTTGCGGGATGCCTTCCGTGATGCATACAATCAGATTCATACGTGCATCAATTGCCTCGAAAATGGCGGCAGGTGCGAAGCGTGGAGGCACGTATATAATGGTCGCATCGGCGTGTAAAGTTTGTTTTGCTTCTTGAACAGTGTTAAATACTGGAAGGTCGAGATGTTTCGTACCTCCTTTACCCGGTGTTACGCCACCCACAAGATTCGAGCCATATGCTAAAGTGTCCCTACAGTGAATTGTAGCATGCTTGCCTGTGAAACCTTGAGCTATTATTCTTGTTTTTTCACTAATAATTAGATTTTTTCGAGTTTCAACGTAGTTAGTTCTGAATGTGAGTAACCACGGAATTTGAAGACGAGAAAACAATTTGAAAGCCACATTCATGACTCACAATTCTTCACATAACTATAGATCTCACTGGAAGTGATGAGACACACACGTTTGCCACAAACTTTTCATACAACGATAACACGTTTGAAAAAAAAACCACTGCGTCACGCTCCATAACAAAGAACAAGTGCTTGCAATGGAATAAATTTTATTTCAAACGTAAACAATTGTTTATCTTTCATATCTCACACTAACACGTGTTTTGTTTTGTGTGTTGCAAAGACTTTCAATATGCATTATTGTTGAAGGAGTATATAAGACTGATGAATAAATACATTGTCAAATTAAGTTTGAACATTACTCGCATTCATTATGACCGTTAAAATAAATTAACTATACCGACAAAAATTCAAAATATGTCATAATTTATTTTAGTTCAATATCGTTATGAAAATAACATTTCGATACAATACTTTATATGACCTTACTTTATGACTCATTTTTATACATTGAAACTTGTTTATTCCAGTTTAAAATAAATTCTTCTTTTAACTATTTCAGCTTCAAGGGAAGAGAGTGACTTATGCACAGATTCATATGTTCGATAGAACCTGAATTTTGAAGAAAGCAACACTTATCGTATATCTACCCTAATATATCCTGTGCAGAATTTTAAACTATTGTATATTACATACAAAAATGAATGAAAACAATATCACAAAAAAATCAGGTGAAGTAAGCACCTTCGAATATATGATTTTCATATTTGACGACCTGTTATTTAAATCTTATGGTTTCTTCTTTCGTCGGACTATTTTATATAGAAAATTTTAATTGATACTTCAAACTCAAAAAAGAATTATATATGGAATAGGTGATTCATTATTGGCGTATTTAAAGATTAAATTAAGTTGAGTTGTTTCGCCAACCATTTGTTTATTCATAGAGCCGACTTTTGACCGCATAGCGGTCATCTTCAGTATTCTAAAATGAAAATTAATATATACAAATTCACAGAAATTACACAGAAAGATAAATTACACAGGAATAAACAGAAAATAAACACAATAACATTAAAGGGACACAAGGCGAGAAAATTGACCGTACTAACCTTCCTCTGGACAAGGTAAAGTGGCAAATGCGCCTGGCGGTTGACGAAAGTTCCATTAAGTAGGCAAACGACTTCTGCAGGGTGTGGGACGGTGGTGAGGGAAAATTCTAAGAACAGTGGAGAGGGGCAAGACGGAGCAATGGCGAAGTTTGAAAATTTGTTTGTTCGTTAAAAATGAAATTGATCTGTTTCTGATTATGTAATTGTTCTAATTTGGATCTGTGATAAAATTTATGTTGTATTTCAAATATTGATGTGTTGTTTTAGGGGTCAAATGAGTGTCCTGTTTCTATTAAATGTGAGACGAAATGTGAAATGTTTTTGTTATGTGTCCATGCATTTATATGTTCTGTGCATCTATGTATGCTGAATTTTCTTCCTGTCTGACCGACATAAAACGCGTCACAGTCTACGCATTGTAGCATGTAAACACCGCTGTTGTCAGTAGTAGGGGTGCGATCTTTGATATTACACAGTTGCTTCCTCAGTGAATTGTTTGTATAAAAGGTTTTTGTGAATAAGTTTGCTATTTTTTGTGAAATGTTTCCGAGATAGGGAATGCTTATGAATGACTGACGTTCATGAAAATTAAGTGTAAGTGCCATTGTGAGGGTATTTTTTGTGGCATTGTGAGGGTGGACGAGTGAGGCGTCTGTCAGCCGTGGACTCTGTGATCGGGCGGTACTTCCCGCCTGAATCGGCCAACCGTCGCGGCGTCCGGTCTTGCGATTAGCGCCGGCTCGTGCTCGCGGTGCGAGTCTTCGCACAGCGAGCCTCGCCATGTGCTTACTTATCGCGAGGATGGTCGGACGGCTAGTCATTCTCTCGCCTGCCGCTTGCCAGTTAACCCGCCCGCTGCTCGCCAGCGGTCGGACGGACACTCTGTCTCTTGCAGTCAACTAGGCACTCTCCACGCCGCTAGCAGGCACCCACCCACCGCTCACCAGAGCAGACAACGGCACTCGCCTGCAGCTCGCCAGAGAAGACACACTCTCTCGTGAGCAATCAAGCAGTCCGCACTCGCCGGACAGACAACAAGTCAGCAGCTTTGACTCTCTCACCTGCTGCTCGCTCAGCGACATGTGAGCAACATCACTTGCTAACGTACTCATCATCTGGCGCCATGCCAGCACTCTCTCGCTCTGCATTATCTGAGCAACACCGCTTTCTCACACCTACTTGGCACTCTCTTGCCTGATGCTCAGAAGACAACACCACCACCTCCTTGATGGATCATCACTCTCTCGCCAGCTGCTCAGCAGAGAACACCGACATCTCTCGCGAGGAGTCAACCGGGTATCTAGCCCCTTCTTCATTACACCATTGCCATTGTGGGTCGGTAACTAGTCGATATTTTCGCAAGTTCAAGCCCTCGCTTCTATTCTACAGAAGGCACTTACGACCACGAGATCATCGCTCGTCAATCGTTGGATCTGGTAACAAGACACCGATCCACGTCTACTCTACAATCAACACAACTGATTTCCAAGATCATTTTATATCATGTCATCAGCACGCTCTCTTGGAATGCCAGTATATTATTATTATTTCTCATTAATTTCATGGCACGTAATTAAACCATTTGTTCTTGTTACTAATCAGAATTCATATTGCTCCTTATCCTTTTTTCACACTTTACTCTTCATACTATCGTTTCTTGTGCAGGTAAAATCAAATTTGTCTGTACATGATGTGTGGGATTGAATGTTAAATTTTTGGATTTTCCTGTTAATCAGTTTATCGAGAAACGATATATTGTACCCATTGGCTGTGGTTATGTTTGATGGTTGCTATTTCCTTACGAATGTTCTAACTAGAGAGAGGGGTGTTAAAAAGTCGATGAATCATGGAGTGGAATGCTGTAACTTGTATATGTTCCTTATGTGGTACAATATGATCGTGATATTATTATAATTGGCATTGCATTCTTTCCATTAAGTAGTTTTTACATGAATCATAGCTTTCCTACAATTCTATGGATGTTTGTGGCATTGAACTTACATTAAAAGATTATAATTGAAAACATTTTTCTTGGACAGGTTATTATCACTCTAGTCATATTGTGATTCCAAAGTCTTCAACAAAGATGTTTCACTATTTACCATTTATTTTTATGTAGAACTAAGGTTAGCCAAAATTGATTCAGATATGACTTGTGTAGTCGTATAAAACGGTCAAATGCAATTTAGCGTCAGAGGGTTATTATTATTTCCGGCTATCATACTGTATTAAATTGAAATTTACTCTAATGATGATAAGATTTTATTCACATTGTTAATAACATGTATACCTGTGTTATTAGGAAAATCGATTCACGCAATGAACCTGACATACATAGTAATGTACTAAGTAATTGATGGAAAATACTTCTTTCTCTCAAAAGTTTATCGGGTAGGATGGGGTAAAACTCCGTGCTTTCCTTTTTTCGCATATCAAAATGATTGGAGAGTTCATATTAGACGGTCATCTTTTTTTGGCACCAACGCAAAAAAGAATAAGAAACAATTCGTTTACCTATTCCTCTGTATTGTCAAATTTTCAAAAATATGATTTTCCGGACTTGTGCCCCATTAGATCACGCGAATCTCTGCTCCACTGGCAAAAAAATGTAGGATTTTTATAACAAATTTCAAGATAATAAATACAAGATAAAAGTTTAATTTCACGATACCGACATGAAAAAAATGTTATACATTGTTAAATTACTTTCTGAGAGTTTTAATAAAGGAATAATGGAAGTCAGAACCATCAGAATCTATTTCGACTCTTCCTTGACGAGGATGTGTTTAGGATTTGACGGGAAACTACCTCCTTTATTAGGTGGTGAAAAATATGGAGATTAGATCGGTGCGTTGTATCTGTACTTACATCTATCAACCAGTCGGCAAATAAAATTCTTATGAATAATAAGCTGTCTATTAACAAACGGAAACGAAAGAAGAAGAAAAGAGAAAGAAAAGTAGAACGCCATTCCTTACCGCTCTGCATATTTAAAAAAATGGTTGGAGAATCTAACCATTCCGAGTCATCTCATGATGCAAAAGACTTTGTGGTTTTTACAACATTTTGTAATAAAGAGAGATACACTGAAAATAATAATTTTCTGTTGATTTGATCGATTAATTTTCTTATCTCATTTGCTCTGTTTCATATGAGGGCGCTGATGTGACATTCCAATCAACAACATAAGTTTCACAGCTCTTGAGCACCATATGGCAACTATCGAGATTACTATCACGACACACAGCGTCGAAATTGATATTAGCCCCACACGGTCTTTTAATTTCGAATAAAATCCGAGAGTGCTAATGAGGTTCAGAGTTTTACTCGCAAGATTTTGTTAATGGAAGAGGGAAATCATTATCGCTACGCATCCAAAGCATTCAAATGAGAAATTAATTCACTGAACGCGGGAGAGAAGAATATTTCTATCCATCGACTTTTTCATCAAAACGTCAATTTGTATTCTACGGAAACATTCTCAGAAAAATGTTCGTCAGTGTGAAATCACAACAGTCATCTCACGTCAAATTGCGAGGAAACAAATAAGCGTTTTGATGGACGGAAGGAAGAGACCATCAGAGTCACACAAAACGATGAAGCACAAGTTATAATAAGTACTGTTCTCCAATCTTCATTGCCAAAATATTTCATTCTGTTTTATAGTACCCTCTTTTTGTGTAAATCGATTTTTCTCTGTTAGTACCAAACTCCGGAAGTTCAGGAGGGATCTTTTCTCCGATGTCATCAATTTTTTATTGTGTACTTGCGCCAATTTTTATTGTGTGCTCCATTGCAACAAATTTCAGTTATTATTAGTAATTTCGAAGATAAAATGAGACAAAAAGTATTGTAGTATTATTTAAAGAAACTTAATTTGATATTATATTAAAATAATATTAATAAAATATCTGTTTAGACTTTTCGGATTTGTATTCTCATATTAATGGGTTTGTGCATCATATGATTTAAAAGAATGTTTTTCTTTTCAGGTGAGTCAGACTTGGTAGCAATTGTTACAGATTAAGAAAGGATTTGCAACAACAGTTTGGTGAGTCATAGATGTACTTCAAAATATCTTGTAAATAGTACTTCACCGGTTCCACGTTCGCATTCACGAGTGGTTAGACATAATTTTTTGTTCATGAAAATCTCATTTATTAATATGTTTTTACTTTAGTCGTGTATGAAATAAAGTACTTTAATTCATATTTATTCATTGACACAAATGGATTAAGCATAACTACTATTATTTGGAAACAAAAACTATAGCTCTGTGTTTTGTATAAAAAAGGGTGAATGCCTCTCATTCACGTGTTATAACCCATGTGCTTTCGTGCCCACGTCTATTGGCCTGAGATTGATGACAAGTTTGGTTTCCCACAATTCTATATGAGAGCTGTGCTGCCCATAAATTGCGAAGCTCGAATGAGCGCCGGCGTAAATAATCCAATTCCGTCTTAAAAACGTTTGGGAGTCCAACCATCTGGGAATTATAAATCAACCTTTGTTTGATAAATGATGTGAGTGTGTCGCAGATATTTCTATCTACATTTGATCTCCTGCAACACAAACAAGCTTCTCTTGAGATTTTAATTAGGCGTCTTCTCAAATTTACAATTTAATATGCTATTTTGATCAACATTCTTGCTTAATATTGTTTTCTTCCCGATTACAATTTCGTTTAATTTATTCTAAAGTCTATTCCGACGACAGACACCGTTTCATTGCAAATGTACAAAAAGTGTTGCAGAATATTGAATATTATTTTAATATTCGCGTAACTTTCACACTCTCTAGAGTGGAAGAATGTAGGTTTTGAGGTGCGGTAATACTGGTGTGTACGTACAAGAAATTAATATTTATATTTGGATTCCATACTAATTGTATATTATGTCTAAGTTTATCTCAAGACCTCGGTAACATTTTTTTTTTTTTTTCATTTTCGCCTGCACTTTCTACGTTGAAGGAAGAGTTCAAACAGATTTTAAATCTTCGCTGAAAAATTACACTAGCAACGTTTCAAGACTTTCTGATAAATTAGATGTGTGCACGTAAATTTATACCTTATTTTAACTCATAAATTTCTATTAATACACATTCCTAAATATTTACGTACATCCATTTCTTACAAATTATTTACTGTGCATTACAAATTTGTTTAACTGTTACAAATTATTTACTGCGCAATAAAAAAGTTTGATATTCGATGGAAGTTTTTTTAAAATTTGTTTAACTCAAGTTTTGACAAAATTTCTTGTAACGACACGACGTGCATTTAATCCACAACATCCGAGTGCCTACTTGGGGAGGTAAGGTCGCATTATCTACAACCAGGTGAAAATGGTTCCGGACCAGTACTCGATAAGGACCTTCTGCTATGGCCACATGTGTGCTACCACTGTACCGTCTTCCTCGACTCCCAAAACCAGTACACACTCGCCAAACACACACGCTTGCCAATCCCGTATGCACACACCGCCAGGGGGATGAGTCGTGGGTTATTGGTACTTTTTTTTTGTGGTGCTTTAGGGCTCGTCAACAGAAAGGTCATTAGAGCCCTTAAAACTTGTACAGGTAGGGAAAATGCAGTTACGCACTAGGGAGAGCCAACATGACTCTCCCCGCGTGCGGGACTCGCCGAATGACTCAGGCATTCCCACTAAAAACCCTCCTGATCTGCAACTCAAATCTCAAATCCCAACATATCTCAAGACTTTACTTAAAACATTAAAGAAGAAGAAGAAAGAGGAAAATGAAAGATACCCTAGCCCTAATAGCATCGGGATCGAAAAGAACAAGAGGTGACCAAGGAAGGTCAGGAAAGAGAAAGGAAGGAGCCTTTCACAACTAAGTGGATGTAATGCCAGACTCAGCTCGGGGCCCCGTGTTCGCCAAACACGTACTTACTAGATATAAGTCCCCTGGGGGGCTATTGGCACAGGCTTGGTGGAAGTGGTGTATGGCTTTGGGAGTCGAAGCGGTTGGTGCAGTGGTAGCTCACCTCCAACCATAGCAGGAGGTCGCGAGTTGAAGTCCCAATCATTTTGATCTGCCCGTAGGAAATGCAAGTGACGTGAGTGTTCCATCGATGAAAGGAAATGATGATGAACTTGCGAAACGTACAGATGTTGAGAAATATACGAAGAAACTGTATTTGTTTATAGGCTTATTTCTTCTCGAGAATAAATTTTACGATGTTGATGACTCATTTCCAAATAGTATTTATAATATTTTTTTTCAATGTTATACAATACGAATATTATACACTCCAAGAATGGATAACTTGATTGCTCACAATCCACAAACGAAACAGTTAAGGTCTCCCAAATGAAAGATAAGTTTTTCGCGTTGTTTATTTACCGCAGTGTCTACCATTGTGGAAATGGTCACCATGGTGTTTAGTACTGTCTACTCCTATGAAGTACACCGATAAAATGTTGAATTATCTCTTAGAACTTAGTCATGGGAAAATTACCAGGAAAATGTATGAGCAGTATTGACATTGTGGTTACTAAATTATTGCAAATACTTTCGTACGTAGTTTTCAATCGATAAGATATTGTAATATTAATATTGAGGAATAATAATAATAATATAAAAACAGTATTATTTAATAAATTTAAAACAGCTACTAAAATTACTTAAACTCCACGCACGGATTCTTTACGGTACATGCCCTCTTTGAGTACACTTCAAGATCATGGGTTGTAAAACGAAAGTCCTTCAGGTAATTCTTTCAAAGCTGCTTGCAAATTTGCCTGCCCCTACAAGTACGGGATGGAGCTGGAGAGCTAAGCAAACACAAGAGTTGAGAGAAGCGTAAGAGGATTATAGGATTCTCCGGACGGAAAGGAAAATGGACTTCACCGCATTGTGGTTTGGATGGGTAGCATTTGCTTCGAAAAGGAGTCATTGCGGATTGCAACATCTTGAAATACATTGAAAAAGAATATGTGAAGTTTAAAATTATCGTTGTCCTTGTTGAGAATAATGATTTTCTTTCTCTCTCCCATACTAATTGCAAACGAAAGTTGCAGCTGACAGCTTACGACACTGTCAGTCCCTCCAACCCTGTTAAGAACACCTCCGGGTTCTCGCCTACTGGATCCGAGAAATTGACAGTGTGACATTTTTTTCATGTAACGTCTTTTTACCATTATAATTAATATTTTGATTCTCTATGAAACTACGAAATAAATGCAACGTAATTGGAAAATATTAACCGTAAATAGAAGAAATAACGAGACCGAAACCTTTATTTTGTCGTAATTAAATAGTGTTGAGATCCATTCCGTTTGCACTTTTATGTATATTACAAAAATTGTAAGAAATATTTAAACACAAAGGGTAACAAATTTGGGGTCCAGGTGACTAAGAGCATAACCCCGGAGAGGTCAAACGGTGTGCTCATTAAGGGTGGAGAGTACGGAGAAACGTTTGTGAAGTTGGCACCCCCATTTTTTATAAAATGAAATAAACTATTCTATAATCTTGTGCTAATTTTGTGCTCATTCGGAAATCATAAAAAAATAATTACAAAAGTGGGGGTGCTGGCGGAACGTTCACCTATCTATTAAAAAATAAGACTACGGAGAAAACGTCTACGCTATAATTTTGTGCTAATTATATGCTCATTGTGTGCACGAAAATTTAATTATGTGCCCTTTCGGAAAACACCAAAAATTGGATGACAAAAGTGCGGGTGTTAACGGAACGTTCGGAGAAGTGCTCTAAGCCGTCATCATTTCCAATGGTACACAATACGTTGGTTTTAGTTCATGTGAGGTAAGAACCCGCATCCGCCAATTTCGATTTGACGTGTGCAGTATAGCAACGAACGTTTAATCGTGTCGTTTATCATTCGTGCTTGTTTAAAATGTTTAATTTTTATTTCTGATAACTTGGATATTCCTTTATTCAAATAAAATTTTATTCTTTAGTATTTTCTTCTCATAAAACAAGAATTTGGAAAAAGTTAAGTGAAGTACGATGTTTTTGTACCATCAAATAATTGTTAGGATATGTTTGTTTCATGAGGGCTGAGTTCAGACTTACATTATATCATAATTTCACTATCACCTCAGCAACGCCGAAAATTATGAACTCGTTACTGGTATGTCATGTTTGATATTTTTTTCATGGCATTTCCTTCCTTAAGTGTGCTGAATTTTATACGGGCAGAATGTTAACTTTGATGTCTTCGAGAATGTCATTGCTAATTTCAGCGGCTCCGAAAATTACTATTTCAACACTAATATCAGTCTTTTTCGATTATTTTTACTTTGTTTTATTCATTTCCACCCCTACCCCAGGAATGCTACGGATGTATTATCTGCAAAGTGGACTGATTGTTAACTTACAAAGCACCGGGGACGCTCTTATCCATCTCAACGGCATCGAATAGTATGGTTAATATCTAATAGTAATCTAATATCGAATTTTTCCATTATTTTCACTTGTCATCCTCTTCTCATGCCCTCCCTAGGGTTGCAAGTGATGTCTTACCCTAGCAGTTATTGTTTTCATATAGTCAGTCATCTGTGTATCATGTTTGGTTAAAATTGCCCCGGGCACTCTTGAGTTATGTTGGGATACATACATAAAACATTCCACCCCCCATTTCACCCTGTTATGTGTGGATGTTCGTAAAATCATTTCTTAGCTAATGTCTACACTCTAAAAGAAACGTATGTGCCAAATTTCAAGTTTGTAGGCTTTGATGTTTCTGATACTTCGTGATTAGTCAGTGAGTGAGTGGTATTTCGCTTATGTATACGCATGCGGATTTTTAATATATAAAGATATAATAATAATTTCAAAGATTTATACTGTAATTGTATTTTTCACATGTAGTGTACGATAAAATAATTTAAAATTCAAAATAAACTAATTTTACTCGAATTATACGATCAATTATTTTAAGTTTAAAACGGCTATCTCCTAAAAGTGTGGAAGAATTATGTCGAGACTTGATAATAATAATAATAATAATAAATTTATTGTCAAAAAACAGTACAAACTGCGTATGACCACGTGGAGGAAAATAAACTAATTTACTCTCCGGAAGCAAGCAAGGGACCATCCCATCAATTCCGATCAAGGGCCCTAAGGCAGAGGCGAATTCAAAACAATTTAGCATAAGTTCCTAGATAGGATAAAAATTTAGCTGCAAGTTATTCTACTAATAGAATGTCAATATGTTTGTAATTTTACGCAAAAAATTACATCTACAAGTTATTATCGAACTATAGATTATTCAGAGTATAGTGTTTAAAAATCATAAGAGTTGAAAAAACCACTAAATTCACGATTTATTGTTACAATAAACACTCCCCTAGACAAAGCCTAGAGAACCTGTATGATAAATCCGCCTCTACCAGAAGGAAAAACGGAGAAAAACCCGGGCCAGGATGGGGCTACAGAATTAATGTACACAACCGTGCCAAAGTTGAGTAC
>NNCF01132508.1:19470-62508 GCA_002313205.1 Laupala kohalensis | reverse complement strand
GTACAAGACGAATTTAACTTTTATTAAAATCAATAAATTCTTTTACATTGTAGAAGCACTGGTGCAGGAGGTAGTTTTTAACCGCTGACTTGAACAGATTCAATTTCATAATGTCTTTTATATTCTTGGGCAGGGAATTATATAGAACGATTCCCGAATGATAAGGTCCTTTTTGGCAAAGAGTGGTTGACACTCTAGGGCGATGAATATTACTACTATTGCGTGTATAGTGTTCGTGAACGAGACTGTTACGTATAAAGAAAGGGTGGCACTACAGTAATTAGGTCTTAACAAACACGACTGTTTCATAAATATAAATGCAGGGAAGTGTTAAGATATTTAATTCCTTGAATGAAGGTTTACAAGAATTTCGGGGGTGAGATTTACAAATTATCCGAACTCTTCTGAATTCTGAAAGTTTGGATACTCTGACCGGAGTTACACCAGAAGGTAATGCCGTAACGTAAATGGGAGTAAACGTTTGCAAAATATACGCAACGAGAAATACGTGGACTAACTGCGTTAACTAAGATTCGGAATGCGTAACACAATTTGCTTAATTGGGAATTAAGATTGTCAATGTGACAATTCCATTTGAGGTTGTCTTGAATATGGAGACCTAAGAATTTTGTATTTGTAACAGTTTTTAATTGTGTTCCGTTTAAAGAAAGAGAAACCTGGGGTAAAGATTTTGTGATACTATTGTGAAATGACATAGACACTGTTTTGTCAGTGTTTACAATGAGACGATTTGCATGGAACCAAGTCGAAAGGTTAGACAAAACTTTTTGAGCATTGGCGTGTTTACATAGTAAATTAGTGTCATCAGCAAAAAGAACCATTTTGCAATCTGATGTGGATGATGACATGTCGTTCACATACAATAAAAAGAGTATAGGGCCGAGAATTGATCCTTGGGGTACTCCGCAAGTAAGTGGCTTTGTTTCTGAAAGACAACGCTCAAGTATTTTATTTTTAGTATAGGATATTTCTACCTGTTGATATCTATCCTTTAAATAAGAAGTTAGCCATTGATGTGGAAGTCCACGAATGCCTAAATAATGCAATTTTGAAAGGAGAATTCCGTGATCAATGACATCGAAAGCTTTGGATAAGTCAAGAAAAACACCCTGAGGATTTTCTCCACGTTCAAGAGATATGGTAACTTCGTTTAAGAAGGAAAACGAAGAGAGTTTTGAATACAAGGAATCATATGGGTATAGTGTCAGTGTTGTGAATATTCGTTTTACAAAATGACCATACGGGCATTAATTGTATATTTAAATCGACTTGCGTCTGTGTACGAAACGCAGCTCTTTCCGTTCTTTCGGCTGGGCGCTCACCTACAGGTTATGACATTTGACTGTTCTATGGAATGTTTTACCGATGACTATGAAACGATAAATGATACATTTCTCAGTACCGCGTGCGCCACTTCGTGTCACCTGGATTGTCATTAGTATTGGTATTGTAAGAAATAATAATTCACCAGTAAAATAATCGGGAAAAGAAGAATTCTTTTATTAGAAATTTACTTAAAAATTTTCTTATATTGACTAAATGCGAGCGTTGCTCTGTCCTAATAAAATAATACAAAATAAGTTAAAACAACAAATATTAAAAAAATTATGGGTAAAATATTTTTAACATTAATTTCATAAAATTAACAAATTAAATTAACTTATCAAATTAGTAATGAAAAAGTATATAATAATTCATTTATTCAAAATTTACTGAAAATTATTTTTATAATGAATAAATCTGAACGTAACTCGGCCCCCTGATATTCAAATAGTAGAATGTGAATCATCTCTTCGCGTGGAAAAAATTGAGAATGATAAATACAATTTACACATTGAGAATAGTTTCACACTTTAACCCTTGACTGAATGGTGTGCATAATCATAAATTTATTTATATCAAACACACTAGAAATCTACACGTTTTTTTTTCATTAAGGTCTTGTTACACTGTCATGTCAGTCTACCTGTCATTTGCACTGTCATGGTACATTCGACCTGTCTTTTTTCCTGTACGATAACCCGAGAAAATGACAGAAGAAACGGATGGAATGGGCTAGTCCTATTTGCTTCATTTCATGTCCTATAAATTCTGTATGTAAACAAGCGTTATGCATCAGTCTCCGTTTTAGACTCAGTCCAGGGTTACGTCAGGGTAGTCAGTCCTGCGTATCATGTTACCGCCCAGGATGTTTAGTTATCTTGGAAATTCACGTTATTAAATGAATTTCTTCGTGTTGAGGTGATTAATAGAACTACAAGTGCCATTCAGGTAACAGTAAAAATCAAACAATGACTGCTATGATTTTGGATTTTTTAACAATCTTAGCCACACAATGTAATAGTAAGCCAATCATAAAATTAGACATTTACTATACATTACAGGAACGAGGGTTGACTATAAAAATATTTTAAAGCCTTCAAGAACTTTACTATTTATTTTAATACTTTTTTATTATATAATTTTTTTATGAAATTGACTCTCGAATCTGGAGTGGTGAACCTTGGTATTACATTAAAATGGAAAAAGAGCAAACGAATACATTTTTAATTTCATAGAAAATTTACTTCTGTATAAAATAATTATACGTACCAATTTTTTTTATAGAAGTAAAACAAAACTATATTTACTTCAGTATAAAGAATAATGAGGAATTGTATAGTCTCGCAACAAAGTAACGAAGACGAAAAATTTACTCGTCTCGCCGCGAGAAACCCAAGATCGAACACTGCGTTCAGAGTCTCCGATGAAGCTAGTCAACTTCGTCGTCCTTTCTGACAGACGATCCCCTCGGCCAATGAGAGAGAAACGAGTGATGAGAGGTGGGGGGGGGGGCAAGCAGCATCTGACGACGCTGAGGAGTCTCTCGGGGTTGTGGAGACGCTCAAGGGGATTACACGTGTGAGATTGACTGACCTCCTCCGATCAAGAGATTACGGAGAAGTAGGATGGAGTCTCGCACTGATCGTGTTTTGTACCTGGATGAATTCACCGGAGGTTTCGTGTAGGATTTGCTGGTAGTGTATTACAAATACTATCACGGCAATGATTAATTGAATAATCTACTTCAGATAAGTAGACACCTAAATTATTACCAAAAAAAGGTTATGAATACGTAAACTGTTACGTAGAAATTCGTGTATTGTTTCCCCTCCATTTATGTTTACTCTTAAATGACTTCAGTCTCTAAATATAAATGGCGTTGTATAATGTGACTGTCTTACTGCCTCATACATCAAAGAAGAATAAAAACTATTAGAGATACTAATTTGAAATTTTGACAGATTTTTGTTGTTGAGGTTTACTAAGAAAGGTTTTTTTTTTCTTTCAAAACTCGGATTTTAAAGAGGTGAAATGGATTTAATGTAATATTTCCTATTTTCACTGTAGTATTAGTATTTTAATGTCACTAAATCAAAAATCTAAAATACTGATTCCTGGAATTACGATTTTTTTTGTTAATAGGTGAAATTGTTTGGAACGTTGCTTATGGGACATATTGTAAATTGAAATTATGAACCAAAGTATTTTACCAAAGAATACCACATTTAACTCTCAAGAGATTTTGGTAAAAAGATTGGTAAAGATTGAATTACGATAGAATAATTAAAATACGACATATCTCGAGTCTTTTCGATTACAAGATCTAACCATGTCAACTCATTATTTACGAATTCAGAAAGCTGACACATTTCAATACGGTTACAGTGTAGAAAGCGAGTCTACAACATTGTGTCAAAAGAAAAATGATTTTATCCACGAGTTATTAATTGCAGATTTCATTAATTACGTACGAAGTCGAAACAGGATGACGAGGTATTACAATATCGAGCACATCTTAAGTTCTAAATGGAACTGTGATTCTATGAAGTACCTGGGGGATATATTGAGAGCTCCTATCGTCGAATTGATACAAGGCGCATGCGCCAATGACATTGGAATCGTTTCTTTTCATTCGGTACTCGGCCGCAGACGTGAGTTGCATTGCAGAGCACGTGGTGGCTTTTGAACGTTCGCGAACTTGTACCTTGAAATGAGTCTGTTTTATTCATGAAATGTTTAATTATTCAATCAAACTATGATAAAAAATTATGAATAAAGTAACTATTGACTCAAGAAATCATGGCATGAACTAGCACAATATATCTTGTATCAAATACGGTTTCTTCGTAAACGAATTCATGTTTATTGCACAAAAAAAAGATTTACGTAATAATCGCGAACGTCTCGTGTACAATTTATTTGAATAAACACTTCAAGGTCAAACACCCTAGTTTATCTGGTCCTCTGAACGGTGGGGTAGACAGTACTACGCTGGCGAAGAGTCTGACCTTGTGCTTTCTTCCGTACGGCGCAAGAAGACGTTCGTCTTGTCTTGGCTGAGAAGATCGTGGTATTTGTAAGTAGTCTTTTAGTATTCCCATTCGCAATTGGCGTAGAACTATTAAAAGTCTTTGAAATTAGATGAAAATTATGCCTTTTCATCACATAGAAGTCAATTTTTGTTGTATTTCATAAACAAACGAAAAAATAAACGTCTAGTAAGCACTTAATATTAGCACTGAATAGAGTTTGATAATGTATTTTAATGAATGATGAAGAAATTATCACCCCTCTTTAATATTGCCCTATACTTTCTATAAAATAATACTTAAGACTGATTTTGTTCCCTGGTCGACTATCTCATATAACCAACCGACAAGTTTCGAACATTATGTAAACGTACGTGTAAGAGAATAATAATTTCATATCACACGTGATAGTACTCTAATTAGAGTTCCATACAACTCTAATATTGTTATTTCAAACTCTCTCTCTCACACTCGTAAAAATTGGAATATGTTATGCGATTTTGAAGTATCGAGAACGTCGATGTCGTACAAATTACGAGATAATAAATTTGATACCAAATTCATATGCCTTTTTTTGTGTTTATTAAGTTGTGCGGTAGTGCCAAGATACGTTTTGTTGACGAAGACAATTATAGCACTCAGCAGTATCGAAAAATAATTTTAGATTAGACTATTGTGGAATCTATTAATTGTCTCCTCGTTGCACCGACGTCTGTGAAATCGTAAATTTTATAGACAGTATAGTTACCTTGTAGCACGTTCAACATATTGGCAATGTAAAGTAAACCTCAACTCTAATAGTGCCAGTATCTATTGCCTGGGACAAAAATGACGACGTTGTGTATCGACGATGTTGGTGAAGATATTTTTAACTGATATGTGTGGGGAGACTGAACAAGGTAATGTTATATTAATTCCTTTGACATTGATTATTATGGACGGGGCACTGGGTAATTTCATGAAGATTTTTAATGGCATGTTTTTTAAGACTGTTTTTTAAGACTGTTTTTTTGTATTTGCGTCTTGCCATTCAGTCTGATAATGTCCCTTATGAATTGATTTTCATTCTTGTCGTTATGATATTCACGTAGCTAATTCGAGTTAGATCAGATCGCTTCACTATCGGACCATTTAAACGATGTAGAACCCTCTTGCAAGGTAAACGACTATGTGAGAATAATGCAATAGTAACCACATCCCCTTGTGTTTCTGCCTACTCAATTTACAGCTTTACCTCTACTACAACTGTTTGCGAATTTATGTTCCTTAAAAGCTTCCGGTGTCCTGCATTAACATTTCATATGAATGACCTTTGTGAAATTTCTTCCGTAGTGGTACCCCTCTCATTATCATCTGGTAGTACGTCGCTTAAGAATGACATCATCCTCTCAATTCCGTATTTTCAGTGTCAAAATATAATATTTAATGAAACGAATATTTTTTTCTTTTAGAGAAAAAAATGAGATCAGTATCAACCCAGCACCTTGATTTGCATGACGAGATGTAACGAAGTAAGTGGTTCAAGCAGAATTATGTGACCAGTGGGGTTTCACGAGAAAAGTTGTTCGTATAATCAAAATTTCTTTCCCTTCCTCGTACTATTCCTTCACCAATACAATCAATTCAAAAAGTAACCGACTGGAGGGGTCATCAATTTTTTTATCGCTTCTCCAAGAGCTCCGACTGGGAGTAGTTTTTCCAATTTCATACATTTGAAACGCATGTGTATTATTTCTGCAGAATCTTGTGTGTACTTTTCTGCTCACAAGTGCACGGAGGAAGTGGATAGAGCTTTGTTTCTAGGGTCCTTGGCCGGCGCGTTCCAGGTGCGCCCTGAGGCGAGGAAGCTGTCCGTACTCGAGTCATTGGAACTGCAGGCCTGTTTCCGCATGGGGTAGCCCACATTTTCCAGCAATTTATAAGTAGAAGCTCAGCCATCAGGGTCTCGTGTATCTACAGCGAGTGCTGCCTGTGCACTTGTTAACGACTTAGGCTGATGTCACAGCTGCGTTTTCTCCGCTCCGCCCGATCCCATCCAGCTGCACTTGCCCGCCCCGGCACCCCGCCCCATCCTACCACGCCCCACCCTCCCCGCCCTATCCCGACCCACGCGACCAGCCCCGGCCCGCCCGTGCAATGTCACACCTAGCGGAGCGGGCGTCAGCGGGCAAGAGTAGGGGAACGTGAGGGGGGTGGGGGTGAAAGGTACAAGGTCACTTTAGGACGAAAACAGACATGCTTCGCGCAGGTCTTGTTCAGAGCATCCATGCCACTTCCCGCTAACTACACAACGCTTTATTGTAAAACACATAGCTATAGGTAATGAAAATGATTAAAGTATAAGTTATTGTTTACTGTGCAACAAACACAACGACGACTATTTTCGTATTTTATAAATAATAGAAATAGACCCACTATACATAAATGCCAATATACAGTAATAGTTAAATATACTTTAATAAGAAATAAATAACGTACGACATTTTTTCTAACGATTACGATATATATTGTGCTTGTTGTGCATAATATGTTGCTACATTCATGTTCCTCCTTTCAATTTGTTATCACCTAACGACGACTCAAACCACGAGTCGTTACTTTGTGTATTTTAATAAGAATAATATATATTGTAATCGTCCGTAAAAAGGTAGTAAGTTGTAATTTATTTGTATATAAAGGACGTTAATAGTAGAATACTTACATAATTATTTAATTCAAATATAATTCCCTTTTAAAATGTACTCTTACCATGTAATTTATCGATAATTATTGATAGATAACAACCTTCCAAAATACTTAACATGATTCACTCAATTTTTTGTTTTTTAAAAAACAGTTAATATTAAGTAGTAATACAATTTTTCAATTTATGCTTTAAATAATGCCAACTGTAGGATAATATTTCATCTATGTTCGAAAATTGTAATATCATATAATTTTGATAATTAAAAGCGAACTGTACAGACAAAATTTCCCAATAATTTGAAACATCCCTACTCGACAATTTTCTATTAGATTTCTAGGAAGTCGTGTTTAGTTCGTTTCAAAAACACGAACAATCAAAAACACAACACAATGCAAATTCACAATATGACTCAAAGATTCACAATGACTTCACAAAAATTGTACGACGTAGAACTCTAGTTGAGGAACAAATAATACAAATAATTGAAATGTAAAGCTTTAAAATGTAGATGTGATAATGCGCATTTCTCTCTATTTAACTAAAACCACGCCAAAAGTTTTGACAATTACATAACGAAAATCTCAAAAGACTAAAATACAAACAGAAGAATACACGAAGAAGTCAAAAATAGTAAAACATGAAAATAAGAAAACTTCAGAAAAACGAACTCCTCTAAGAAGGACGCGAAAAGATTTGTATAAAAAGTGAGGAAGCACTAGAACAAATACTCAGTAATATTATAACTCAGTGTTGCAATAATTAATATGAACATTGATATAATTAATAATCAGTCAGTAGAGAATGAAGGAAATGATATTCAAGGAAAGCACCGTGAAATAAATCATCCGCCGTCTTCCTCGCTTCTTTCAATATACACATATATTAACACTTGTGATCTTCAGCAGGCGACAAGGTCGCGCAGGAAGCAGCGGAGATCTCCGCTCCGCTCCGCTCCGCACCCGCTAGATGTGACATCGCCTATAAGGTTACACAGGTCGGCAGAAAAAACGCTCCGCTCCGGAGACGCAGATGTGACATAGGTTTAACGCGCCGAGTCGTTGTAAAGGCTTACGCTCTCAAGGTCTTTTGAAAACTCCTTTCTGAAAACTGACTCAATAACATTGAAAACTATCGTTGGTTGCTTTGTCTTAATTGAAAGATTCACGCTGTAGAGAGTGTGTGGGGTAGAGATAAACCCCTCTGAAAATTTTAAATGTTTACGAAAGGTGGCAATATTACCTGGGGAACGGAATCTACACAATATTATTGCTAAAATATTAAAGAAGGGTTTCCAATATAATTTATGCCAGTGTAGTGAAATATGTTAAAAATTAAATCACTTAAACTACATCATTATATTTGTGATGATTCTTTACTTACATGTGTATGAAAATTTGTTGTTCGCAAATTCTCATTCGCGTTCGCAAACAATTGTTGGCATTACTAAAAATCTTCATTTAACCTGGAAATTTCTGAGACTTGGTGGATGATTGATTGCCTCGTGCGATACAGGTAGATACAAAAAGATATTCATGTAATTAACTTCTCCACTTGATGACACATTCGTATGGCCGTTGTGTCCGTATATCTCTGAGGACGTCATGTGTCAACTTCGTACCATGTTTACAAGTACTTTAGGAATCCCTAAAATTAATAATAATCACGTTTTTAACTAAACACACGTAATGAACATGGTGAATAAGACTGTGACATTTCCTTTGAATTTTAAAATCATAACAAATTTATGATTTGTTATAATTGTCACTAATTATAGTTTTCTTTTAATTTATAAATGTATTTTAATATATAAATGTATATTACAGGTAACATACTTTCTCATATATTATAGTCTGAAAAATAACTCTAGATTAACAAAACCTTAACTTCAAAATTATTTGAAATTTTTTGTAAATTGACGATGTCTGGAAAACGTTTTGATTTTAAAAAAATGAACAAACGAGTATTATTTGGAATATATTGTTTTCTACATTGAAAAACTTAAAATTATTACTAAAATTTTGAGGTAGAACTACTTGCAGTGAGACGAAAGTATCTAAGGAGTTGGTAGAAAGTTTGAATTTTCATTTACTGAGCTGCGTTAAAGTATTTGAAAATTCGTTATGATAATCGTGAGACGGAGTTTTTTGGACATTTAACATTGTTTCATAAAATGAAGTAAAAATATTTTATGAAATAAATAAGGAAGTAGTTAATTTACCGTATCAAATTATGTCTATTATCCTCGTGTTTTTATTTTGTTATTTGATAACCCTGCAGGCAAAGAATTACCCTTTTAAGAACAATTATCAAATTACTGAGCGTCGATATATTTCGTGACGATTCTTTTTGCGAATTACATTGTAGGTAAGAAATATGTCTTGGTTTCACGAAACGGTTAGTTTTGTAGGGTATGTTTTTTGTAATAATTTTAATTTTTAAGTTAACTATTGTACGTCTTGTCATCAGTCTCGCTGTGATAGCCAAGACCAATGCGGAATGAACAAGTTTGTATGTGTATTCAAGTTTTTAAGCACATTTTTCAGAAAGCGACTTAATTGTTTTTATGGGTGAAGCAGTTTCGTAATTATGATAATAATAATAATAAATTTATTGTCAAAAAACAGTACAAACTGCGTATGACCACGTGGAGGAAAATAAACTAATTTACTCTCCGGAAGCAAGCAAGAGACCATCCCATCAATTCCGATCAAGGGCCCTGAGGCAGAGGCGGATTCAAAAATTTCAGCAAAAGTTCCTAGAGAAGATGAAAAGTTAGCTGCGAGTTGTAATACTAATAGAATGCCAATTTGTTTGTAATTTAACGCATAAAATTTACATGTACAAGTTATCATCGAACTATAGATTATTCTGAGTATAGTGTTTAAAAATCATAAGAGTTGAAATAACACTAAATTCACGATTTAGTGTTACAATAAACACGTCCCTAGACAAGGACTAGAGAACCTGTATAAGAAATCCGCCTCTACCCGAAGAAAAACCGGAGCAAAACCCGGACCAGGATGGGGATACAGAATTAATGTACAAAACCGTGCCAAAGTTGAGTACACATAAAACTAAATTAATATGAGCCATAAGGCAACACAATCATGCAAGGAATAGTTTTTTTAAATTGATATAAGTTTTTATATGCGAAGCAGTGTTTCGTAATTATGTGGGGAGGATTAGAGATATCGTTGCGGATGCGATACAGAGGGGAGCGGCGACGTGATAAAAATGACACGTAATTCATGGACAATTTCTTACAAGCATTTCACCTCAGATCCCCAGTAGGTAGGGACGGTAGAATACGTCTGGAAATTAGAAGAAGGGGTTTTGCGCCATGTAGACTACCGTTGTACCGTTGCGCAACGCCGAAGTTGTCGAGGAAAGCGTTGGTGCAGCGACCACTAGGAGCATCAAACCTTGAATGACATTGGTTTAACTTTTTCTTAGAATCTGGTTCCGAGTTCATGTCAAATGTGTGTGGTCGCTGAAGACAATGAGTACCCATCACACTTTGCATTCAAACAAAATCATGTAAACGTAGGACTCTACGGCCGGAGTCAATATAAACTTGTGTGTCCGGAACAAACCGCATCTCAGTTAGCAGCCATAACTACCAAGGTTTCGGCCATCTTGTTGTGACAAACGTATCAATACATCACTTACGGAGAACATAACGGGCAGAGACAATAACGGGATATGGCGATTTCGCAACTTACTTGAAAAGTAACCGACGGACTATGTACACACAAAACCAGGAGACGCCTGGCCATATCTTATGGGAATGTGACACATATGGACGAGAGAGGATATCTTCTTCGCCTTAGCTCCTTTTCCCTTATCCTTAAGGGTCGGAGATGGGGATGTTATGATGCCTTTTATTTTGATTTGGCGGGTTTTATACCGCACCTCCTCGAAGCGGGTGTTTCGTGAATGACATGGGGGTGAATGATGATGAGTGTTGGTGGAATGATAGACAGGAGAAACGGGAGAACCCCGAGAAAACCTGCCGCGAACACCGCTTCGTCCACCACCTCGAATTCTACTTGGATCGGACAGGGTTTGAACCCGCCTCCCCAGAGGTAGAAGGTGAGTGCGTTAGGCACTACGCGACGGGTCGCCCTGAGAGAGGACTTCTCTTAAACGAAAATTATTAAAAGACTAGATCTGGCTTCATTAAACGAAAATAGTAAATTGCTGGAAACAAAATTGATTTTTCAAGCTATTTTACTTTATGTAGAACAATTAGGAACAATAAAGGCAGCGATGCATGAAACAAACAATGACACCTAACAAAAAATGAGCAAAAAGGAGAAAGCGACAAATAGGTACGCCTAAAGGAAAAGAAGCGCAGTAAAGATTAAATACGAGAAAAAGAGACCCCGGAAAGACAATGTTACAAACGGGGATGTTATAAATAGCAGTAGAGTATGAGTTTAATTGTGTATAGTTAAAATTATTGTGAATAAAGCAAATTAAAATTGCGACCTTCTTCAAGGCGATGATCCTCTACCGAATTTATATAACGGAAGCTTTACCCGTTCGACCTCGCAGAGTACGACAGTGACTCAGGTCTGTACGACTCTGACATTACCCTAAAGAAGGCCACTGCAAGAAGGTAGAAACGTTGGTAGTTACGTCTACTGGGATGTGGTTTGTCCCGGACAAACAAGTTTATGTTACATCATCTTTCCTATGAACAACAATCTCAACGGAAGCATCTGGAGAGTTCAGACGGGTTGACAATAGCATTCAATGGAGTGTCAACAACATATCTCGTTTATCTGGACTAATTAGGACGGGAAGCGAAATTTGCATGATATGGGAAATAAGGGACATGAACTGCCGAGACAACATATGCCATTGACAATACATATGTAACGTATGTAATGTGGCTAGATGTTAATAGAAAAGAGCAGAATCATTCTCTCCTTGGAAACCACATGAATTCTAGACGGAACAAAGGCACAGTTCTCCTTGATTGATAGTTGTGTGTCCTAGAAATGTTACGTGTCGTGTAATATTTAATTTTGACGCACCAAACGTAATATTTAATCGATAGAACTACTCATGGAATGGAGATAGAATTTCAATGTTTTTATGGGGTAGAGATCATTCACCGTATGTACTTTTTTCTTAAGTTGTAGAGAAAAAATGTAGATAAATAATATATAAATTTTTTTGATAGAACTGATCTTTGTAAAAAAACACATTAACGAGGAAATGTCATTCGAATTAATGTCGGAACTGTGGTATCGTTGTCATATTAGTTCACTCATTAGCAATCTGATGAATTGAACATTGTGAGATAAAACCTTTTTTACTATAAATCCTTGACTTTGAGTATCTCATAAAGCAACGAATTTTTAATATTAAATTGATAACCCTGGGGTGACTATGAAAAACAGAAAATGGCAGTAAGAGGAAATGCTGTAGTAAAATCAAAGGCTTGCCTTGAGGGCAAGAGGGATAGCTATGGTTGCGTGATGGTGGGGATAGAAGACCTGGAAGTGGCAACGGTAGCCCAGGAGCCTACATCTCCCTACAGCTTTCAATCATGTCATCGGATATGTTTTCCTGGCTCACCGCCAGGAGGCTCCACTACCCGAGAGAGAGAGAGAGAAAGGTCTCGGAGCGACAGCCCAGTGCCAAAGGCTGCTATTGGTTCCCGCTGTCCAATCGCGTTATTGCATTCCTCTTTCGCACAAAGAAAGAACGTGATGGTTGATGTCACTTTGAATAATCACAGACTGGCGTCCTCACACCCTCACTGTTGAAGGGAAGCGTATGTGAGGCCTCTGTGAGGATAATCAGCTTTAGAGTGAAACGGAGTGTTAAGGATTGTCACAGTACCACTGATACCACTGATTCCTCTCTTTGATGTGAGTATGCGAGGCAGCGTACGAAGGAAAACGGAAAGACGGTGCCCTTAAATACCGCCGAATTATTATTATTTTTAATTGTTTAATTAAAATATTATGGTGAAAAAAACTAACAGAAATATTTATGAATTTATTTCGGGATATTTCTATACCTTGATATAGTTTGATAATAGGATGAATTAACACATGTCCGTTCTCTGCCCCTTCGTAGACTGTCCTTCAAAGAACATAAATTTACAAACCCAAATTGTTAGTTCACGAATGAAAATTTGCCAATCAATTTAAATGGTTCCATAGGTAATAATAATTAGCTTTAATGAAAATTCATTTCATTAATATGTTTCATGTAATGATTACACAGTCATTTCAAAGTAACATGGTATCAGCCAATAACATACATTTGCCTTTTAATATATCAATGGCGCACACAAAGAAACAAATTAAAACAATTAAGATATTTTAAAACTCGTTTTTTACAATTGGGCGAGTGTCAACGTATTTTGTAACTAGGGTGGAGACTCTCTTATCCCCGCCTCCCTCACACATTGTTTGTACAGCTATGATACCGCTAATTCGTGATTTTCAGTGGAATGACCACTAGTTTTCATCCATTAATCACATTGTTAATGATCAGATGAAACAAGCTTATTTATATACGCTTGATATGTCATTTAATAATATTACTGCATTCATTGTACAAGAATATTAGAATTAATTACTAATTTGCACAAAAAAATTCTTGTTTGTTTATATTAAAATTCTTTGAGAGCCAATGGCACAAATGTTGAAACCATAAATGAAGGAGTTGAACATTTGGAATTTCTTATTACAAGAATTATTAGTTTTTATTTTCATTACCACGGGTCCAACGAAAGTTAACTTTTTTAAAGAACTTTTTTCGCATCTATTGAATTAACTTTGGATTTTGGAACAACAGGGATAAGTGTAACTACTTACAAAAATTTAAAAAAATAGTGAAGAGTGTTATTTATTGTTTCAATAAGAAAATGTGTATTTCGGAAATTTTGAGTAGGAAACTTATTTATAATTTTTTTTGTTATAAGCAAAAATTATGTTATTACTTGGGCCCGGATTTTAATGACAAGTCGTGTATTTTTTCTTACCCTTAAAGTGAATTTTACCATAATTTATGCACAAATCCAGGTATTGTAGTGAAGAAAAATGTATTAATCTTGTGTATTTAAAGTCATATTTACACCTTGCTTAGTAATAGGTGATATTTCGGCCATCTTTTGCCATAAATTCATATATTTGTCATATTTTTAAAGACACAAGAATAAAAAGATTAAAATGTTTCTCATACGATAATGTTTCAAGTGATATTGTCTCAAACACAATTACACAACGAAGCTTTATTTGAAACGTAGACAAGCAGCGTGGCACACTAATCGGTTTTTCACTGCGTAACCCATTGTTGCACGGGGTCGACAAATCACTCTCGAAGCCGACAAAGGCGGCTTCCGACATAAACATCCCAAACGTGGTCAAACTATTCGGTTTGATCCCTAAATCAGACTGGTTCAACGTGCCGAAAGTAATGTGCTCCAACATCATGAAGCTCCGAGGTTTCGTTCGTGGTTTTGGAGAGAAGTTCTTCAGCACTGACGGGGAAATATTATTTTGTAAACTACGAGGAGTTAAAGTTAGTGCAGAGAAACGCTTTAATATGTATCAACACTGTAATATCGCGAAACACAGCAGCTGTGTGAAGAGAAGTACTGACAGACAAAGGCTGTTATTTGGGCAGACAGGTCCATCTTCAACTGTGCAATCGCTCTTCAAGGATTTGTGTGAGATGATGGTGTTTTGCAACATTCCATTGGAGAAGCTGAAGAATCCACGCTTCAGGCAGTTCTTCGCGAAGTACACAACACATCCAGTTCCAGATGAACCAACATTGAGAAAACACTATTTATCCGTGTGCTACGAGGAGGTTCTCAACAAAATACGAATGAGTGTGGCTGACTGTAACATCTGGACCAGTGCGTATATCGATTTTGAAATAACACTTTCAAGTACTTGGCTAGTCAGATATTCCTAAGGCGATTAAGGGCCGGGCCCGTCGCCACCAAAAAGTAAAAATACCGCAACTAAGACGTCCCGTCTATTGTGAAGAGATTGAACAGTTCCCATCTACTTCTGGAAACTGAGATGAACGCCCTCAAAGAAGAGAGAGTGTGGAGGGAATATTCCAGGAGTTGTCAAAATTAATGGTCAGCCGAAAGGACGCCGTATTCTCAGTACAGTGGCGAGGGTGTAGTCACGTGACCTTCGTTCCTGTATAAATTGGAAGGATTGCAGATCCTAAGTGCCTTTCATACTGGAGAATTTCAGACTTGAGACTTCTGCGGAAGTGTATGAAAGTACGCAGGTTATTTGACATGTAACTTGGTCAGTTTTGGTCGTCAGACCACTGAGAATTGCTGCGGTAATTCTATTACATTGCTATAGGCGCGAATGACTTAGCTTGGAACAGTTAGTTATTTCGGGATAGCAACTTGGAGACTTTTGAGATTCGGATAATCTGAGTAGATTTTCCGAGTTAATTCATAACACCAGTATTTATATCTGTGTGTAATTGTTACTTTTATATAGCAACATATTTATAATAACAAATTCAAACTTGTATTTATGATTTGCGAGTTTGTCTACATTTGTAAATATTCAGATCGCTATTTAATTTGAATTAAATATTTACTTGTTATTACACGAGTGTTTGATTGCTTGGGGAAACCAAGCTGGTGGCAGCGAACTCTACCATAAAGGTTGTGGTTTATGGTTGAATCCCGCTTCTACCCAAAACCTACACACATCGCATCTGGGCTTGCGGTGTGTTGTAACACTGACCAAAAGGTCTGGGTGTCCATAGATGAAACCATCGATGTGGATGGGTGTTATGTTGCAAACGTTGTTGTTGGTGTTGTAAAAATTGACGGACGTGGAGAAATTTTCCTCCAAACGTGTGAAGCTCTCGAGAGAGTAAAAAACTCGACAATTTCCATTTTGTTCGACAATTCTATGAAGCTACTGTGGACGGATGATGTGAACAGAGACAACGTTTTGCTACTTGTAACAGATGGTGCTTCATACGGCTAAAGCAGCCAGGATGCTGCAGATTCTGTACCCTAGTATGGTATACGCTACTTGTCTTCCGCATGCCTTCCACAGAGTTGCAGAAGAGGTGCGATAAAATTATTCTGATGTGGTCTTATTATTTTCCTGTGTCCAGAAAATCTTTGTAAAAGCTCCGCTTCGGGAGCAGAAATTCAAGGAACAAGCACCTTCACTGCCCCTCCTCCCCTCTACTTGTTCTTACACAGTGGGATTCTTGGCTTAATGCTGCTGAATATTACTGCACCAACTACACCGAAATAAAGAAAATCTTCTGTGAGCTTGATAGCAATGAATCAAGTGCTATCAAAACTGTGCAAGACGTCTTTCCAGATACCTTGTCTGGGAACTTAGCATACATCAACACCATCTTTTCAAAAGCGATCACACAACTGGAAGCTTATGGTACTCAATTGTGTGATGCCCTGGATATTGTGAATGTTCAGAGTGAGTTGGATCGAGCTCGTGGTCATGTGGCAGACAAAGTGAACAACAAATTGCAAAGTGTTTTCCCGAGGAATCCTGGATATTCTACAATGTGCAAAATTAGTAACATTACATCTGGGAATGTCGCAGCATTTGAAGACAATAAACCGAAGCTGCCCTACAGTGACCTCGCCGCCTTTAAATACGCTCCTGTGACGTCATGTGATGTGAAGAGGAGCTTACTCTACCCTGGCCACTCCGTTGCACCCTGGATGCCAATTCTCCACTTGGGCCCCACACAGTGTTCACCATAGTTACGAATTTGACGGCAACCATGTCGAACACCTGGCTGTCACATGCTATTGCGACATCACAATTGCTCGCATTCAAACTCTCCTTCCTCCAACTTCTCCTAAAAAGTGCTCGTGGCTGCAGACATAGCACGCTTTTCCTGAAGAAATGCACATTTTAAGTCCACAATTTTGACCCCTGTGATGATAAAATCCTGAACACCTCAAAATCTAACCGTTGTGACGCGACTTTTAGCTACGGACTTCATTACGTCACATTATGTAATCCTACAGTTAAGAAAAGGTATTGTTGCTTTTCAGAAAGTAAGGGTACAAAGTTTGATATCATTTACTTTAGAAATAATTAGTTACTTTATATTGTATGTATTTTGTATTCAGGGCTTACAGGTGGTCGATAATCGACCAACCGAACTCTCGTCTCAAAAGACAGGAAAAAGCGGCAAAGAAATGTCTAAAAATACTAATTTTTGACTCCCTGATTTAATTGTTGAAAATTTTAAGATAATATTCGATAAAATTTGAAAAGTTGTTTTTTTGAAATATCCGACTGAATTTATTTACTTTAAATTATAGGGTGATTTTTCAAGCTACACAAAAATTGGTGTTATTCGATAATAATTAATGTGCCTAAAGAACAAGTTTCGGCTGTATTTAAACATTTTGTAAAATACTATATGCTTTTATTAAATATTCAAACACGTTTCGCAACATAAGTGGAGAGATGCTTTTAGGTGAATGGTTTACGTTCCAAATTTCACGCTGGTTTATTTGCTTTGGTTTGCTGACCGACGATAATTCGCTGAAATCAAGGGGATTATTTACCAAATGTTTGCAATACCTTCCGAAGTTACTAGCAGATTACGGAGCGGGCTACAGGCTTCTCTTGATAAGATGTTTCCACGTTTCATCCGTAATTCTCATTTGAATGGTCTTTCTATCCGACATGGAGACGCTAATTGAATTACCTCAGCTCAGAAATATCTCTCTGTTTTGTAGTCTTATGAATAGTGTGAAGACCGGATATAATTTAATGATTAAAGGCGGGTGTTGTAACGTTAGAGAAAATTATTTTATAAGTTCCCTTTATTTGAAAAGTAATAAGGAACTATTTGTAAATACTGTTTGCGGAAAAAAATATTTTCAGCCATTAAAGCGTCATCGACCGTGAATCGGGAAAAAAAATCATAAGTTCGGTATTTCCCCCGTAAAATCTGAATCTCTAAAATAAAATGGGGGTTCCTAGTCGAGGTACGTTCACATGGACATTCAAAGACACTAGTGAACATTTATTATTATAAAAATGAACCCTAATAATAATAATAAACATTTTATTATCAAAACCCATAAACATTATTTTGATCGAGCAATCCTGATTGACAAATTAATTGACCACAAATGTTCAGATGTAACGTTAATTGACCAACTTAATGAAACCACATTCCTCATAGACATTACAGTGCCAAACACAAATAACTTAGAAAGTACAATACCTGAGAAAATTTCAAAATACACCTCCCTCTCACTCAGGAAGTGCAAAGTATTTGGAAAATGAAACAATTCCAATTAGTGCCAATAGTAATATCCACAAAAGGAATAAATCCAAAGAATGTGCATTCAGGTCTGGAAATAATAAATTTACACAAGTGTACCTATATATCGCTTCGAAAAGCTACCATTATAAGAACAACCCACATAATGAGGAAGTTCCTAAAAAGATACATGGAATTGACACTTTGGTCGTGCCTTTCTACCCAACATGATTTGTTGAGAAAATCTAAGGTGTACACATAATGTTAGAAGCATCCTATATAATCCCTGATGGTGGGAGTGAACTATGGTGGTATTAATGACGTAACTAAAATCCGGAGGACCACATGGAAAATACCATGACATATTAAATCTAAATATTACAATAAGAAAACCTAAGCCAAAAACTTAAAACTGAACAAGACATAATAAAATATAACCTAATCCTTAAAACTAAACAACATTTAAGTAATGATATAAATAATAACATAAAATACCCTCCAAATTATTCATTCTCATTACACGAGACATGACGTAAAAATACCCTGAAAATTACTTATATAGAAGCACAAGATATGATTGAAAACTGATTGTATTAGATAACCTGGCAAGGAATGAATGTATTTGTCTGCAGTTGTAAAATTCACACAATTATAATGAGAGCTCTCAAATTCGGTAACGATGCCGAAAAATTGCCCCTGAAGTTTGAAGGGATCCAGCAAATCCAGGATTACGTCCGCAGCTAGACAAAGTAGTAGTCACAAGCATTGCGTTTACCACAATCTTGCAAATAGCATCTTCTTCCATGGTCGCGGGCGGACAGGACCCGTCTCGTGTGTACACTCAAAAGATGTGGAAAAGTTCTCAGTCTCTTAAAGGGGATGATGAAATGTACGAACAACCTTTCGTTGCCGAGAACCACAACCATGACTGTGTAAAACTCCACTTACGAGGTATGTCATACACGTGGACCGTCCGCGCTCTGAGAGGCGAAAAAACACTGTAAATCGATATTTCCATTTAACACTGCACTGCCACATAAAACTAAGTCTAGAATGTTTGCTTAATAGTTAAGCATCTTGTTCAAAGGTTACTTGAACACATCGCCATTCAATGGCACTATTAAAAAAACTGAAGTTTGGGATTTACGTAATAAGAACATTCTTGATTGTCACATCTCGAAAAAGTACTACTGAGTGCGAGCAGTGTGCGACTGATATCAGCTTGCAAGCTCCGGGGCTTACACAGGCAGTACGAGGAAATATTCTCGCGTAATTATGTTAATATGTAATTCTTAGTGTGCGAATACAGAATTATTACAATGGAATAGTAAATTAGAAAATTGTAGAATTTATATATTGCCAAAAAATGGAACAGAATTAGAGAATAACAAAATTAATATGATAGAAATAGTACCTGAGGCATGATACATCACATCACAGGTGCGGCAATTATGATTAGGTGAAATTTATAAGCCAATAGCGTGCTAATATTGAAGTGTAACCTCCACATAATAATAATAATTTATTAACTGCAAATGAGCTCTCTTTCCTGATGGTAGAATGTAAGAAGTACAATATACATAACAATAAGTCTAAGTAATTAAATTCAGAACATTTTAGCTTCTAACATATTAGGACAATACATTACATTGAATTTGAAATTTTGAAGTATATTATTTTACTAACATTAAAAAATTAAATATCATAATACGCGAGTATGGAAAGACAAAGAAATAAAAGTACTTTCAATCATTACTAATTAAACATTGTATGACTCACTTCAGTGCACCTTACTTCACTCCACTTTGTCTTATTTGCTTTATCTCTCTTTCTGACATATCGTTTTCTTGTATTACTTTCCCTCTCTTCAGTACACTTTCTTCACATCTACACTGCCGCATACTTTCTTCTAGATCTTAACTTGAGAATAGATGTTTCCTAGACATGATTCGTAAGTTCGAACAAACTAAAGAAGATGCATTTGTGCAAAACAAAAAACACGCACAACATACGCATATAAAAACACATTAGTTTGTATCGTAATATCGAACCAGAAACATCGATTTCTTTCCATATTTTTTTCACCTTTTTATTTATTTTCACATTGTTTTCGCATTGGTAATTTCACATTGTTTTCGGTTATGTTATGAGAAGCTTGTTCGTTTTTTAATGTATTGTTTCGTAAATCTATTTGTTTCGGTATATTCTAGTACTTTTGTTAATTTTCAGAAGATGTAAACTATTAAAAAAAAAGAACTTTGAAATCTTTGGTGTAGCTTCTATTTGGTGTGCTCAATCGAAAGGTCATGAGCGAAAAATCGATTCCTGCTACAATTTTGCTCCTCAGCTCAGAAGACCCACAGAAATGTGAAGGAAAGGACCGAGAACAGAAAAGAATTATGGAAAGACTAATGGACGAGATCAAGATTCGTTGAATCAGTGCCATACAAACGCATTGAACGTAATGAGGTGAAAGAAAAAAGATGAAAATTTGACGGAGAAATACGTTTTATTCGCACCTCGTTGATTTAGAACTTTGGAAGTTTTAAGGACTTCAATAATCTCCCATATTTGACATCATTTTTTTTTCTCTTGCTGCAGTGGTTTGAATTCATATATTTGTACTGAAATATTGGCGATGTTGGAATTGGGGCGAAGTTTGGTGCTCTACTATGTTCTGTATTTCGATGACTATTTTCTGCAGATAAGACACTTATATACATAAGTATTGATGTTGATCTTGACCAGTATATTAATTAACAGAAGTTTCTTCGAGAATTGGTCAACCATAAAAAAATATTCTTCCTTTTACTACGCCAACATTTCGGCAATTTATTTTGACTTCATCAGGGTTGTATGCTACGGAACATTATCATCACTAACCTCCATCCATAACCTCTGAAAAAACTACATATCTACCACCTTCCTGGTGTAGGTCAAACACACCCAATTTTGATACACATAATTTTGACATAATACAAACATACATAATTTTGAAAAATTGGAGTTTTCCGTAAATCCAGACAGTTTTATGTTGGATAGAATTTAAAGAAAATAAGTTTATAACATTGAAATGGGACACAACGATAAAGCAAGTACATATTTTGCAAAGGTAATATAATACCTGAAACTCAAAATACAATTTAATTAATAAAAATACATTTTATTTGTAATAAACATTTTTGAAGCGGTCGAGTTTTGAGTAAATCTTGACAATTTTGTAAGTGAATTTACACCCATTAATATTATCAGACTCGTGGCCAATAACATTTGCCAATCCTTTAAAATTTGATTGAACGCATTTTGCATATGAAAAAATAATCAACATGAAAATTTATTCCAACACTGTGTGTTTCTTCAAATTCGATTGTAGTAAATTAGAAAGTTGGTAAAGATAAAAGAAAACTGGTATCTCGCACCATATGTAATGACTGATTAAACGTTGGCGAGCCCTAAAACCCCAATAAAAATAATTTAAATGAATGATTTACATTTAATAAATAATTACTAATGTGTTAATATCCATTATAATTATTCATGTTAGAACTCGAGTCCTCAAA
Organism: Laupala kohalensis; assembly: GCA_002313205.1. Taxonomy (NCBI): domain Eukaryota; kingdom Metazoa; phylum Arthropoda; class Insecta; order Orthoptera; family Trigonidiidae; genus Laupala; species Laupala kohalensis. The sequence goes on along the minus strand of NNCF01132508.1, from coordinate 40,606 downwards.
CAGGTCGTATAGGGTTCTCTTCTCATGGAAAGCTCCTATCATCGCAACGGTGAGGGAACAAAACGCTGCACAAAGATTCCAATTTCCGAAAGAAAAAAAACCGGACAAAGCTGAGTTTGATGGTCTTCTTTATTTTAACATTAAGTTAAGGATAGAGCCTTTCTATATTTTCCGAGATCTCGTGCCATGAGGCGCCACTGCGTTTTTAACGTATTTTAGTGTCACAATTCACAACGCTTGGCTAGCCAGGAAGCGCGCGATAGAGCTGGGACAGTTATGTTGGTTTCATTGTGTGATTGTCAATTAAAACCACATATGTTTGGCTCAATGTGAGATCCAAATGACTTCATTCATGAGTTTTTAGAAGTCAAAGTTAATTATTTCAGAGAATACTGTAGAGTGCTGTCAGCACCGTGCTACCTTCTTTTCCGTGAAACGGGCCACTGTGTGCTGTTTTGTGAGCTATCGAGAACTCGATTTTGCAAGTAACGTGCATTTGCAACAATCCGTTTGGCGGAGAAAACTAGATATCATGAAAATACTTCAAGTAAAGTGAAAAATATGTTGAAATAAAATTTAGTATTCAATCTAGAATAAGTATAACAAGCTGGCTAAAGTAAAGTGACTAGAAAAGTGAGAAAAAAATGTTGAAATGAAATTTAGTTCTAAAAACTGGTTAACGTGAAAAGCAAATCTAGATATTCAGTCCTCGAATAAAACTAGTGTAGGTAATGGACAAGGTAATATTTTGTTAGACCCAGAAACACAACTCTCTTTAGCTATCACTTGATAAAGTTTACTCATTCCATTTTTGTTTTGGGGAGAATTGCATTTTGGAAGTTTGGTTGCTTTGTATTGATTTTACGTTAGAACCCTTACAATTCAAGGGATATGCCATTTACGAGGTTTGTTATGTTGTTTTACTGATTTTAAATTGTTCATGGAATGTTTTAATTTTTCGGATAAAATTTTGTGCTTTTAACTGTTGGTGTTTTACAATTTTTTTCAGTTTTGAAGGTGTGTTTCACAAACATTCTCCGCATTATTTTAGTAGTTTATGTCCACTTCCCAATAATCTTGTATAATATCCAGAAGATTGAGGTCGGATTTTGAAAGAAAATAATTTATGGTTATGTAATTTACTGCCATTGGAATACTCATTCTTTAATTGTGTGCTCATTTTGTTGTTCTAAAGCTACTTCTGTGTATCTACTTCTGCCTTGTCTAAACGTTTTATTTTTGGGCGTCAATATTACTTTCCAATTACATATTTGATCGCTGTCGCTATTAATTGTCTTCCTTTAATGAAAAATCTGGAAAGTGAACTTTGTCTATTAAGCAAAAATTCATTATTGCTCTTGAGACTCAATTTTCAAGCTTCATCATAAACCCTTTAGATGATGAATTTCTCATTAATTTCCGCAATTTATGAAAGTTATTTAATGAACCATTTCGTAATGGTTCTAATGACCTTGACGTTGACGAACCCTAAAATCCCACAAAAAAATGAACTATTTTGCTTCTTCTACCGAATAAAAAATCCCATAATGAATTTATTGTTTTATTCAGACGAGTTAAATTGTTTTCACCTTGGCAATACATTAAACGAACAATTTGTGTTTTTGATTTATAGAATAAATTATTATATTTAATTCTATCTTCATTTTAACAAACGTTTCTTCAAAAAGTAATTATTTTGTTTTGAAGGTTCTTTACCGGACGCACCACAAAAGCTATTAATTTCTTTTATTGCTTTGTGTTGCATCATCGTTGAAAAAAAGAATGCGTGTTTAATTGAATTTTCCTGTTTTTTTCGGTGTCCAACTCGTTTGTTTTTTAAACATTTTTTTCATCTCCAGAATAATTTTTCTCGTGCAGAATATATTTTACTCTTTTTTTCTCTTGTTATGTGGTGTATTGCACTATATATGGTTTCTTCTTTGTAATACATTGCATTGGGACTGAAACTCATTCTCTCTAATGTCCTTAATTAGAGGGAAATATTTTTTTACAGGTAATAAATATTTAATTTAATTCCCTTGGTGTATTTACTGGCCTTTACATGCCAGCAAAATCTGTATACAGAAAAATTATGTTGCTCATCGTGTCAATCTTTTATTTTTTATGAAGTTGCCTTTCGACTGTATATCAGTCATCTTCAGTATCTTCAGACACTGTATATTAATATAGTCGTTAAGAAACTGCGATGCTTAGTTACAATTTAGCACAGAAATTCATACCAAGAGATAAATGCGTAATGGGAAAGCGAGTCTGTCTGTTTGCTACTTGATCACGACTAAATCGCGGAACCGATTATGATGAAATTTGACAAGGAGATAGTTTAGATGTCCAGGATGAACATAGGCTAACTTTTATTTTTTATATGTGTGATAAGAAGGATAAAAATAGTTTTTGACGAAAAAATCAATTGCTTACGCTGCCTAAACGATTAGAGATAGGTGACTACTAAAATGGCGATATGGTTTATTGTAACAATAAATCGTGAATTTAGTGGGGTTTTTTCAACTCTTATGATTTTTATACTCAGACTTTTCCTATTTACTACAAATGGGAAAATGATTTTAAAAAATATTATTACTCGGTACTGTGCCATGATTTACTTAATGTTTTCCTTCGAAAGAGTGATAAGTAAGTTTCAGAAGTTATTTGAACATTCAAGAAATGAAGTATTCAGTTTTAAACCCGACATTAAGTTTACTGGAAGCGATTTTTTTCTGTGATATTTAACGCCCTTTTTCTAGAGCACTTGACATGTTGAGTAAATCTTGATTGAGGTTTGATGAATTAAGTGCATTACCTAAACGAAGTGCATCCCTTTTCGTGGAAGCTACTTGGCAGGGGATGTATCCGGATGTCGAGATGGGGAGCGTGAAAAGAGGATTGGAAGGAGTACTCGGCAGAGGGCGTAGGGGTGAAGGGGAGTGAAATCCATCCATCAGGAAGCTGCCAGCGACGGCCTCTCGCTATGTACAAGAAGCTTCTCTTCTAAAACGAGACACCAAAGAAAGAGAGAAAGAGAGAATCCACAATAGAAATTAACAATGTTATAATATGAAAAGAAAATCTTTTGCTTTCTAATGTACGTAGTCGAAAAAAATGACTGAAGACATTATAATGGAAGAAATAATGTTAATAATGCACCAAATGTTTCAAAGTTATCAACAGTATCCAAAAGTTGTTTTAGTAGATTTCAGTACAAATTAAACAAGAAACACATTAATAGTTTATAATAAATTAAAATAACTTTGAAAAACTAATCTATTACTCTATTGAACGATTAATTGAAATATATTAATCGATGGAATCGTTGAACCCAATTGTAGAATAATCAAAATATTTTTGACAATCACATCTCCCTCCGTAGCACATAGAAAATATTATAATCGTGAAAATTTGACGCAAACTCTTGAGGTTGTGTTGTAAAACCATAACTTTCAAACAGAAATGTTCCCCTCCCTGGTTACCCCCGTCCTTGACTACAGTCTAGATCCGCCACTGCATGGAGCGGTGGGCAAAGGATCGGACGTTCGGGGTTATTCAAAGTGGTAGGCTTCCGTACGTAGGCCCGGATGTCAATCAGCACTTACGCGGGGTAGGAGCGGTAGCCCTCAGGATGCGAAATAGAACCAGTTGGAGCTAATGCCAGGGCTGGTGCAAAAGAGCAGACGAGGATACGCTAGGGGTTACATCCTCTAGTCACAGTAGACCTCTCGATTCAATGTTGTCAATATTCTAGAAGAAATTGGAAGGGTACTTAATATTAAGATCAAAGTCTATTTTAAAATTTCTGAAAAACGACTCCACTTTATTTTTAATACAGGAGTTGTAATTACTAAACGATCTGATAAAACGCGTAATTGATACATCGTATTGCGTAAGAAATTTTGTAGCTGTGAAATAATTATTTTCCGCAGCACTAACCACTTCGGATTACTGTTTCAAAAATGTTGAAAATCATTTATCAATGTAATCCATCATGCTTTCGGGGGTAAATTATAGTTTTGAAAAGGAAATAATTTTGAGAACCTAAATGTGAAGCCTGATTCCACTTTGCATCCGCACAATAAACCTCATGTTTTCCTGCAAAATTTTCGTTTATACTTTTAACTTTTGCACGGTAATCTACAGTCGAATATAATAAATAATGAAGAGTTAGAAATGTAAGCGAATAAGTGTGTGCAGTAATTCTCAGCAATAGTTTTCGCTTCTCTACAGATCTGCACAAATATTAGATGAAAGAATGAGATGATTTATATGACTAGGATTTCTACCGCGTCCTTGGGATCAATACCTCTCTGTAAGACATCATATTCTACATCGGATAAAAAGTTAGATATTTGAGGACTGATATCTTTGGTTGCACAAAGAGTTCTGTAGGCACTTACACTATTTGTAATATGCCTCTTGCCAAACCTCGTTTTCTCAGAAACATTCATGGAAATAAGATGTGTTTTAGTTACGGGATTTTGACACAAATTGTTGTGAGAGTCTCTGATTGCTTGTGCAATTCAGTTTTATAAACTTCAAATTATATTTTATATTGTTAAGTGTTGAAGAAATGACATTATTTGAGCGGCCGGTAGGCAGTCTAGATTGGTGAGAACGAACCAGGCGTATCGATTCTCCACGGCAGATATGCGCAGCCGCCGTCATATAAAATGAGCAGAGTTAAGCGTTCCCGCGTAAAAGTTAATATAGTTTTATTATTCAGTACAGCCCAAGGACCGCTGGGAAGAGGTCGAGGTCGGCAGAGCAGCGATGGACTGACTGGTGGCAGACGCTACCTAGGGATTAGAGGAAACTTCTATGAATTAGAGCTTGGAATAATTATCTTCCGTTACCATATCGTAACTAACCAACACTCCATGTGCAAGGTATCAGTTTAGAACTCCGAAACTAAGTTATATCCATAGCATCATTATTCCTCGCCTGCTGTCTAATTGATTTTCCTCCATTAATCCTGACCAGGCCTCGTCTCTTGAGAGCTGCTTCCTTTCTCGTCGTGCGCGAGGCAGTCGATCGGAGAGTTTCGCTCCGGCGCCGCTTAACCCAGCCTCCGCTAAACCCAACCTCCGCCGCCGTGATTACTTGGCACGCAGAGTTTCAAACAGAAGTGGACCGTGTCCGTGACAATGACACGGCGGCCGGGTTTTGCGAACGGAGACTCGATACGAAGGCGGGAGATCTCGCGAGAGGCACGCTGAACGCAGGGGCATCAACTGAAAAATAAACTATTTCGATTTAACTTGGGACCTGCACTCCATTTGATTTCTTTATATTTATTGTAATAGTTTTAAAACACAACAATTCGCATAATAATGATGAAAAAACAATATAATTTATATCTATCAGATACGTGCAAACAATATTCAGGATCTCACTTGACTCATTTCGATATACATAAGAGTGTGTAAATGTATTGCGACCGAGCGCTAAGGATTCACGATTTATGCATCTCACCTCGGAAAAAGTATAATATCTTTCTCAAATGTCCGGTGACCTATAGATCAAAGCGATGTAAAAAATATTCGGAAAATTAAATACAATCCAAAGTAAACTTCCATACTTTAGCGATTTAAAAATATTTTTTTTAAAATAAGTGTTTTCTTAGATTTCACTTATATGGCTGGTGAGATGATGTTTTTCATGTTGGAATCACTACAAGTACATATTACTCTATTTATTTATGCCATTTCAGAAATTTTAGTGATTCCATTCTTCCTACTTAGTACCACCTTAAGGAGAGTTATATTCACAATTTACATGAAAACAATTTGATTTTACAGGATCTGTGAAAATTCTACCTAAAACGTTGATGGGATGATAGAGTACATTAATAGGAATCAGGAATACGTATCAGAAAATATCAACAGAAGGAGATAAATTGACACCAAAACGAAGCAAGAACACAGAACAATAGGAGGTGTAATGAGCTTTACTAGGGGAAGACATTGTTTTAAACTAATGCGTGTTCAAAGTTCAACAAATATTTGTGACGGATGTTCAAAGTTCTGCTCATTAACAGGTATGCAGTTAGGTCCCAAAACTCCACATAAAGCAATCTCGCTGTTAATGGCTTGAAATTTGGATGAAAACTATTTGAATGTATTTATGTACTTAGAGGTTACTTAATATAACACAGTCATACATTTACATGGAATTTATTTTGTTCGTTAACATATTGGTTAATATATTTTCCATTAATGAAGTAGGTCCAACGCGGAACCGGTTTCATTGATATGCCAGCTGTGACGGTGGGTGGACTTGATCTAACCTTTATCTGATAGGACACACGATATGTCTGAAGAGAGCTTTTCCAAGGGTTTTCCAAGGTTAGCGTTTCCAATGGTCTATGTGAGTGTGCTACTGCATGCCGCCTGCAATGGATATACTAGGCCGCCACCCGAAGCGGACATATGAGAAAACCGCTCTTTCGCTTCATTGGTTACATCTCATTACTTTTCTTTGGCTGCGCGGAAAAGACGTACAAGTTCAGTATATGTGGAAGTTAAATAATCCTAACTAAGGGTTCGTTTGGGGAGCTACACTAATTGAATGTTTTAATTGCTTTGTTGTTCTCTCACGGACACCTTAACGTTTGCTGAAGGTGGTTATATCCAAGGATTTCTTTATTCTAACTTCTTCTTAATTAGGCTCTACAGCATTTTATATTTTACGTTTTAACCTTCTCAACTATCGACTTCCATTATTTTCTGTTATTTATTTTGTTTGTCCAGTTTCTAGCTTGGATGCGTTTTAGGTGGTTTAGGACATCATCCTTCCATCTTATTTTTGGTCTAACTTTTACTCCAGTTAATGGAATCCATTGATAAACCTTTTGTACAATTCTGTCCTCTGGCATACGATAGACTTTCCCAAACAAGTTTAAACTCAGGGCTTTAATATAATTTGTTATATTTCTGAATTTTATTAGATTGTTCAGCTCACAATTGCTTCTTATTCTTATTAGTATTATTAGGTCGTTTCATAGGTACGTAAATCTTTCTCAGTATCTTCCTCTCAAATGTCATCAACCTTTTCATATCTGACTCTTTGTGTACCCAGGTTTCCGCTGAATAAGTTACTACAGGTTTTATTATTGTCCAATATAGCTTGAGTTTTGAGTTCTTCGGAAATAATTTTCTTTCCAGCACAGGTTTATTTGCGTAATAAGCTCTATTGCCGAGAGAGATTCTTTCTCTTATCTCTTCTTCGATTGAAGTATCCCCATTGATTATTGATCCAAGATATTTGTATGATTCAACTTTTTGAATCTGAACATTGCCAATATCTATTAATTTATGTCCGCCAGACTTGCATCGTGTTTCGTTTTTTGGCTGTTTATTGTCAATCCATATTGTGTATATTGATCTTGAAGTTTCTGAAATACATTAATGAGACTTTGTTTCTAGCAGTTAATAGAATATCGTTAGCATATGATATACACTGTTTTAGTTGTGTGGATACGTTACCCTTAGTTTCAAGTTGTTTCATGATTACATCGATAAGTATGCTCAAAAAGGTAGCTGATAAAAGGTCTCCCTGCTTGACTCCAAATTCGACTTCAAATTTACTGCTAAGTTCATTGTTTATTTTAACTCTGGCTGTGGTGTTTGTGAGAGTAAGTGTAATTAATCCAATTAATTTGTTTGGTATATTATATAAGCCCAGGCAGTCAATGATTTTGTTCCTGAACACAGAGTTAAATACTTGCATATGATCTATAAATATGTTGAATAATTCTATCTTATATTCATGAATTCTTTCGAAGATCTGTCTTACAATGAAGATATTATTAATTGTAGATCTGTTTGGACGGAAACCCATTTGACTATTACTAAGTTTCGGGTCAACCATTTCTGACAGCTTCTTATTTAATAAGATTTCAAAAATCTTATACTCCAGGTTTAGCTACGTTATAGGTCTATAATTGAGACAATTCTGTCTATCTCCTTTCTAGTATAATGGGCCTATTATTCCTTCGTTCCACTCTTCTGGTAGTTGTTCTTTATTCCAAATTTTTAGGTTTAACTAGTGTAATATTTTCTTTACGGATTTCCCATCACCTTTTATTAGTTCTGGGATTATGTTATCTGGTCCTGCTGCTTTGTTTTGCATTAAATTAGAAATTATGTTGCACACTTCATTGAACGTCGGTGGAGTGACTTTTTGTTGGTCATTTATATCATTGCTTATATTTATGTGTCTTTTGGGTACAATACCTCACAGAAGAACTCTCTCCATCTTTCTTGCTGCTGAAAGTTAAATGATGTACTCACTCAAGTTTTGTATTAAAAGTGTATTATTACGAATTTGTAAAATTAGGATGATGTACATACGTTTTTAAAACAGAGTAAGTTAAATTATCTTGATTTAACAATATAAATAATCTTAATTTTTCTTGAGTAGAAGAAGATTGGTCGAAAGAAAATCCCGGGCAACGCCGGGTAATCAGCTAGTACGAAATAAAGGTCTAACATGAAAAACAATATATATTTTGAAAATTTTCTTGTTTACGCACACTCAGCTTCGTAATTGATATTAGAATCTGTATCTCTATGTTGCACAATTTTATTTCAAAGCAATAATCAATGTTAGGGAATTTCAGAAGAAGATTCTTATAGAGTCAAATGTATGTGCAGTGTATCAAATTACGTATATGTGTCTTAAAATAATTTTTCTTGAGTTTTTATCTGGACTGTTTTTATTTCCGATTTCATGTAACGTACACTGCCTATTATGTTAATCGGAGAAAAATTGAAGTATTTGAACATGTGTTATATTTATCTTAAAGATTGTATTGTCGAACCCACTCTCTGATGAGTTCGCGTTACCTGAGGACTTCCAAAGCTCACCGTCTACTGTGGGAAGGGTTCGTGGCGCAAAGGAAAGTCATTGATTGGTGGAGGCGGCAATCGAACAGGACTGACGAGGCTCGGCCCTTTCATCGGCAATTTTCCTCACTGCCCTTTGAAGGTACCAGGACTCGCAGTGATTCGCTTGGCTTCAGGGAATGCCATTTGGACTGTACTTACACCTCGAGCGGCGCATGGCCTTTTTCCTTTCTTTGCATTCTGTTGGATGTTTCTTTCTATCAAATCTAGTCGTTTTTATCTTCAGATTTCTCACATTCGTCCTTCCTTCCATTACATAATGACGCAGCAATATGACGCCAAAATCTGTTATTCAAAAATTTTAATAATCTCCAACATTCCTTTTCAGTTCTGAATTTGTATTAAAAATTTTGCGTTCCTTAAATTTTAATTTGATGTCCGCGCTTTTAAGCCATACTCAGTGCTCCTTACGATAGTAACTTGTGGTTGGAAATAATGGTAAATTTTGTGTTAAAATACATAACACTATTTACGTTGTTAAATATTTTGGGGAGAGTATCTTAAAGGGATGATTCTTCAAGAAGCACACGAATGTAGGCGAATATGCGTAAATATTGTACGATAGTGGAATGTTCAAATATGAATATTACTATAACATACAAAATAGAAATTAAACATTTATAATTTTATATTTCATATTAGAAAAAACATATGTTACTTTAATCCATATTTTTTTCTGTTCGTTCTCTTTCCAAACGACGAACTTTATTTCCGTGATTATGCACCAGGTATTTCTTAAGGAGGTTCTGTCGGTAGAAGAATTAACAGTGAGAATTCTGTGAAATTCGGCACACTAATTCATTTTTATCCCCTGAATATTGTTACGAATTTTCAGAGCGATTCATGGGTTTTGAAGCAAGTAATCGCAAAACTAATATTTCAGTTTTTCGATTCAATTAGCATGACTTCTTATTGAGATATGATGACCTTCCGAATATTTTTCATAGCTAAATAATTAACAGTAAATACTGAGAAAAATTTACTTGTTATAGGAAAACAATTTAATTAAAAATAACTATCGAAGACATGGACTGAGGTGGGTCATTAAATGAAATATTGATAATTTTATGTCGAAAAAATACAAAATTATATGACCTCAAACGTTAACTCTTAGATGTGGCACTATCGCACGTATACATGTTCACGAGGTGCATTTGTTTAAACAAAAAAGAAGTATGGGAACCGCAATGTAACAAATTTGAAACAATGAGGCATACATCCTCTGTTACTTCTAAAGAAAGATTGATATTGAGAATTTGTTGTTGTTTCTCTTTTCTTTTTAAATAAATATATTTCTTTTCAAATAATTATAAGACCAAAATATTTCAATTTCAATTTAATACAATTTTCATAATATTATTTCTTATATGTATCTTTAACAAAATTCTGTTTTACTAATAAAATTAACATTTGCTCTGTCCATTTTGTGGACTATTTGTAATTTCAATTTTTACGGAAATTATCATATTTTACTAGAAAGAAAGTTAATAGTCAGAACCAAATAATTATTAGTAGTGATAAAAACATCAATATATATATTAATATTCTTACTTCCACATATTTTTTATATATTTTTACTTTTATTACTTTTCATTTTTATTATTTTCTCAATTTTGTTATATTGTTTTTACTTTGATTGTACGTAACTAATCACAACGCCGTTTTGACACATTCAATAAAATTTCATGAGAAGTAAAAACTGAATACACCATAACCACTTAATTATAATTTTTCATATTTCTTTTACTTTCCTGTGTACTAATTCTCAATCTCATGTTTGTCATTTTTGTTAGGTTAGGTTTATCTTAGCACATATAGCTATTGAATATAGTTAGTATATTTCTTCTCGTCTCTTGAGCTTTCTTCCTTCGTAGTTTAATCCTTTGAGTCGTCGTCTTTCCCTTTCAATAAAACCATTTCTATTTATTTTCTATTTTAGACATTTTCCTTACATAAAACTTCGCCACAAAAGTTAACACGGGAGACATTAACAAGCTGAACCACGTGTTCAGCGTTGCCAAATCTAAACGGATACTACGGGAACCGAAGACGTGGAATATTAAAATATTGTTCTAGCGGATTTGACCACTGCATTTCCTGTTGAACTTCCTTAACTTAGAGTAGAGGGTCTTTCAGTCGGTTTGAGTCTGACAGCGTCACGAGGTTTCTTTTAAGACTTTCACTATGAATTTTTAAGAAATGAATATGATATTGACTCAGTGCTTGAGACGTGCTCCACATTCAACGGGGGAAGTTTCATCAGTCAATATTGAAAATACTATTTGATTTGAGAACCCACGCACCTCAGTACATTTCATTCCATTTTTTAGGAAAAGGCTCATGTGCTCAGTGACTTCTTTCCGTGCCTTGGATAGAAGTAGAGCGCTTTTAAAGGACGTGTATGGAGCCTGTGAAGCACTATGTCGAACTTAACCACTAAGGCTCCGTCCCCACATCGCGTTGAATGCCGAGCTGCACTGCGGATCAGCAACGCAGACATGAAATTTTCACTCATCCCCACACCACCGTTGCCACCACACTCACGTGCAAGACTGCTGTTTCCGTGAAAGGAGTGTGGACTTTTCATTATTTTCCCGTGCTTTCGTTCTGATTGGTTTAAATGTCTGGACAGCGAGTCAAAATCACGTGGCGATAAACCGATGCGCAGACTGTGGCATAAGATTCTGTGGGTTAAGCACTGATTTTTACGCTGCGCCGCAATAAAGCAGGTCGGTGGTGGAAATGACCAACTGGCGGGGAAAATAGGCAACTCTGAATGTGGGGACGGAGCCATTTAAGTGTACGTGCTGCGTTGGCCTCTGCGGTGTAGATCCGATACACCGGCGCATCGGTCAACGGTATGTGGGGACGGAGCCTAGAGCAGATAGTGTCTCACAGGCACAATGTTAGGTGAAATGGATAATTTCAAAAGGATGCATGTTAGCTATTTCTTATTTTCGTTTCGTAGTAATAATGTTTTTGCGAATATCTGAAATAGCTTCTCAGTTGTTGGTAATTCCAAGGACACTACGTTTGCGGGTTTTCCGTGGGTATCAAATATCAAGTAGTGTCCGATAATGAACGAAGGTGAAGATTATTATTATTATTATTATTTTTATTACACAATTTCTTCTCGGGGATTATTCACCCGGTGTATAAAAAGGTCTTAGGAGCTATCTAGCGCGCCTTATTACTGTCTTGGTAAGTTAAGCACGGTGCGAACAATACCGCAAGTTTCTAAGATAATTTTTGGATCTTGGGAATAAGTTTTTTGGGATGAAAATTTAGTTTTCCCAAATTGTTTTTCAGGATCTGCTGGATGGGTGGCATCAATGATGAATGCTTTTCGCTCCCTGATATTATGTAGTTCAATATCTGGTCTATTAGCCTGGACTGTTTTATCTGTGTGTATTGGTAGGTCATAATATAGTTTAAAATCTTTGTTTTCTATTGTAGGTCTTGTTTGGTATCGTAATAGGGAGTGATCATTTCAGCTTCTTCTGTTAAAAGTCCAAATCTTATTGCAATAGATCTTATTCAACCTGTCCTTGAATATGGTGATGGTAGGATAGTTTTCTCTGTTATTGAGGTCAGTGGGGTGTAACCTTTGTCATTCGATACTACTGCTTTGTGTAGTAGAAACATTTCAGATTTTGCAGCAAGGTACTTCTTGAGTCCTATTACTTGACGATTACACAACACTTTCAAGTCCAACACACCACGCTCACCTGCTTTCCTAGGAATGTAAAGGCGTTCAACTGCGGTTTTAGGGTGGTGCATTATGTCTTGTGTGAGAGTTGTACTTACCATCCTGTTTATATTTTCTAGATCTTTTTGTGACCAATGAACTATCCCAAATTAATATGTCAGAACTGGAATGCACTATGAATTAATTGCTTTAACTTATTATTATTATTATTATCATCATCATTATTTTTATTAAGTACTGAGTTTTCTAATACAATGTGTGCAAAGCTCGTGTAAACGAAATAGATCATACGTTTTAATTATATGTTATACACTTTGGAATCAACTTACTTTTTTACTTATTTTAATTATATATGTTGTTTTAAATCAAGGTAAAGTTAGATGTAAGTTTTAATACATAAATTTATGATTGTTATGAGTTTCAAAGGAATATGCAAAATATTAAAATATTAGTACTTTATTACAAAAATAACAAAATACCCACCGTTATACGAGTTTTTAGTTCATTTCAAACCGTTTACTGAAATTAACCTACTTTCGTGATTTTTTTCATTTTGCATTTGAAAGTTTCCAAAAATGTCCAGCGTTCCCAAATTATATCTCTTAACAAATAATAATGCGTATCGAAACTAGTTTGACCATTTATTTTCTCGATAATGCTATTAAAACGATGTTAAATGACATTTAAAGCGCCAATGTCTTACAAGAACCATGTTGATCTAAAGCGCTGGAAAAGGAATATCGTGCACTAACAGTTAAGAAACGGTTCTATTCTTCTCCGTATTTGACGCATCGTTTGACATTTACAAATTATTCTCAGTGAAATGTAATATAAATATATAATTTCGTAGATATTAAAATCCAAGTTAAATTTATTAATGGAATTTGTGTTCTATTACTTATTTAAAAAAATCAATTAATAATATTTGGTAACTTTCCACGGAAGTATCATAAGTTACGTTTTCGTTGAAGACAGTTCAGTTTGCGAACTCAATCCTCCTACAAGTATCTTTCGTAAGATAACGAAGTTCTCCTTGTGTTGTGGAAGAAGATATCTTTTAAAGAAGACAAGAAACTCTACTCTCATCTTCGTCTTTTTTTGTCCTCATCCTTCCTCCTTGTGTCCTTTGCCTTGCCTTAATTTACTTTTGTTGTTGAACCCACAATTTTTAACTCTGCTGGGAGAGAGCAATTGGACTGAAGTTAAATAGAGCAATTGGTTTTAGTTGTAGTTCCTCATACAAAATTAATTTTCTTAAATTTCACGCTTTTCATCTCCTCCCAGCATTGTAGGTACTTCGTCAACGTTCATCGATGAGAGGAACGTGAAAATGATTATCTGGAAATTATCAGTTGAATTTTTATTGCCATCGTACAAGCCCGTTGTTAGAAATTTATTTTGGAGTGAAGGTTTAAAACATTTTTAATTATTCAATTGTTTAGTTCACGCCGTGAATGAATTCACTAATAATCTATTAACAATATTTTACAAAACCGAGGATGTGTACGCGAAGGGACTGGGATCCTCAAAAACTCCCGCCCCCTTCACTCCGTGTTTGTGTGCCTCTTTCTGACTATATCAGTTTTCAAAAGTGGAATACGTAGTTTGTAACTCCTTTTCTTGACAATAAATATATTATTATCCAGTAAAACAAATTTTAACACATATACTTCTACTTTTGCGTTTGATGTAATATACGTTTAGGAACGGTGCATACTGAGGCAGTCGAAAATTTATGAATTTTTTGAAATAGTTTCGAAAATTTATGAATTAAAAAAAAAAGTCATTGAAGTTATGCTTCCTGGAGGAAAAACCATCTCCAGTTGAAATATTTTTTACATATTTATTCTTCCATATTTTTGTTTTTCAACTAGGCACTCACATAAAATTAATTTGAATATTTTATTACCATTCTAAAACTTCAATCAAGATTAATGTAGAACTTAAGTTTTAAAAAAATAGAAATGCAAAGCTAATCAATTTGATCCAGACTTAATTGATACGCGAATGAACAGGTCAACACGTAGAACGGTGGGCTGAAATAAAGTACTGTTAGAAACTCTATTAAAAGTGATTTATTGAATAATGACAAGAACAAAGATCTGATTCACGGTTATAAGGAGATCCTCGTATTGCGTAGGCAACGAAGACGAGGTGACCATACGGTCAAATAAAATGAAAAAAAGTGACAGTTAATGCAAGCAAAGTTGGACTGTCTTTCCCGCATCCCCTATACGAAGCACGGTGAATCTAATTTGACTCGGTATGAATGCATTTTTGATTTGACTCGGTATGAATGCAGTATTTTTTAATTGACAAACAAAGTGGATCAGACACTTCTTCAGAATTAGACGTGTCTTTCTGATGGATTGTCCTCACCAAGTGCATTAACTTGGTTTTTGCGACGCTATTACAGACATTTCAAAACTACGCTAAATGAGTAGGAATTAACATTCTTATCTCCAATACAAGAATCTGAGTTCACTTTGTTTTTGAAGTATTCTTTTAAAGAGAGTTTTTGTCAGTTTCCAACAAGAAACAAAGTCAGTTACTGCTTCTTGTATACACATGGTTACAGTGTCGGTCTGTCTCTTCGTCCAAGTCACCGATGCATTTTTAAGGTTGCGCTGTCAGGAGCTATTGCTTGTTAATCAACTACAACCGATCTTCCCAACATACAAGTATTGTCTGTGATAGTTAAAAACAAAAGATATTGACGTTAAATTATTGAGTGATNAAATGGATAATTTGTCAAAAAATGAATTTGAGGTTTTTGGCACTCATTTTCTCTTAAATTACTTGCATAATAGCTTAGCCATTTCTTCCTAATGGCAGTGGCGGATCCAAGGGGCGGGCGAAGGGATGATCGTCAACCCTCCCCAAGAATCTGACTTGACTTTGTAAAATACATAAAGGAACGCCTTAACGAACTCGTTAAATATTTTTTCATTTACTTTACAAAATCTAGAGCCCTGTTCCGAGTTAACATCGCCGGGATTTACATTACTTATCACTACTTAACCTTTCCATTGCATTTCGTCCCGTATGGTAAGGGATTTTTATGTTCAGCGCAATGTTATTCTATACAGAAGTGCATTTTAAACGAATCACACAAATGCAACTAAAAGACTAAAAACAAAAAAATACTTCCGCTGCCGTAAATGTATTTTGTTTCCACTATTAATACAACGAGTGATTCCTCGGAAGACGATTCTATATGGAGGGGGGAGGATCAAAGTTGGCAAATTTTCGCCCCCACCCACCCAAGATCACTTATTGTATCTGCCCCTGTATACAATTCAGATCAAGGAGAAATGATCTATGCCGCAATGCTGTGATACATTTCTTTTGTGCAAGTTTCAACTCTAATTTGATGTCGCACACCAAAGATGATTCAGTATAATGGAGAGTTGTTTCGAATTCAAATTATTTTCGCAATGTTAACTGTATAGCTTTGTATAACCTTGTATAACTTTAGATTTATATCCTTTTTATTTGAGGTTTGAAATTGTTTGAGATTGCTTTTTTAAAACGGTCCCTGTTAGCCATTTGAATTCCGAAAAAATGTTTTATTTGATTCAGTGTAATTACTTTTTAGATACGGTCTGTGTATTCTTTGTGAGCAGAACAATATAGCTTTGAAATTTTCATATTGACATAGAATGACTTTATGACATAGAACTTTATAGGGTAACATTAACTTACGAAATCATTTTAAACTAATTAAATTCGCTATATATACGAAAATATTTTTTAAAAAATTAAGGACAGGAATTTTTTATAATATTAAAATAAATAAAAATATTGTTTAAAGTTAACATATACACGTCAAGTTAAATACAAGTAGATCGTAAATGTTTAGAGCGTGGTTATTTTTGTTTGACTGCTTTTTACTAACGTTTAATTGTTTATTGATTGTTAGTTTATTTTTTATTGTTTTTAAGTTAAATTTTTAATACTTATCAGTTAATTTTTTGTTTCTTTTATTAATTTGTATTAATGAACGGTTTGAAATGTCGGATTTTGAAACGGAGAGATCCATTATAGAGGCCAGACCTCCCCTATAGGATTTGAATCCCCTACCTATATGGTAAGACATACAAGTTAAACAAAGCACGGGAAGAAGTTTATGGGCGATGTTTTAGGAATACGAGGGTAGTGGAAGCTCCGAAAATTAGAAAAAAAATTATTTCAGTATAAATTATAAAATATATTTTAATTATTATGATAAACAATTGTATAGTATGTGTAACGTCGGTGCCAGGACATGCCATCAATTTGTGAAATATTAATTTCTTTTTGCATTTTCCAAGCCGGATGCTCTTAAGAATCTTACAATAAGTGGCCGGTCGGCGCTAAGACGGAAGTGCGACGAGCTTGGGACCCACCCTAAGCCTCTTCAGTTATTGAGGTATTGTTTGAACGAACACCTTTCACTTTTAAGAAAGGTACGTACAAGTGTATTCGGAGAATGCGGCCGGCGACGTTGACCCACTGGAATTTAGGTGTACCTAAAGAAAAGAAGAATTCTACGAAGTAATGAATGAAGTACATGCCGAATATAGAACAACGAAAAGGGTGTTTGCGAAGCGCCTAGGTGACGCTCATGGCGATTCGTCCTCTACAGCGCAGTCTCTGCGTTCCTAGAAACCAAAGATGTGACCCAAAAGGAGTGTTTGCACGGTGGTGGCGAAGGCGTGGTTATTTGCTGATCACGTGACTTCTTGTACTGTATATATTGGGAGGAGTGAAGCTCCTCAGAGACTGTTTACGGGCAAGTAGACATCCGTCAGCACTTAGATGTGACTGAGCTAAGACTAGGTCGCGGAGACCAGATGTACGTTAGGCTGCTGCGGTAGTCTTAATGAAGTCATTACTAGTTGCGAGTGTCGTAACTAATATCAGTTAGTTGTTGGGGAAAAGAACTTATATTTTCGAAGGATCAGATAACCTGAGGGTTTTTACAATTTAGTTGTCGTGAACTATATTTAACCAAGTGAAAATTAATGCTCTCTGACAGCATGACTTGTGTAATAACAGATTATTAGATGTATTAATGATTTTGGGAGATTGTCTCTGTTGTAAATTTAGATTTCTTGTTAATTTGTAATAAATCATTATTTATTGTTATTACACGTGTTTTTTGATTGCTCGGGAAACCGAGCTGGTAGCAGCGACAAAAACTACCATAGGGATATTGGTATTTATGTGGATCCCGCTTCTACCAAAGAAATACTAACATCGCATCAGGGCTTGAGGTGTGATGTTACAGTATGCTATCATGAATCTCAGATATAGATTTTTAAATTAATAATTGCTTTTGTAATTCATTGATATTTTACAACAGGGGAGAAAATTAAACAAACACACAATATAGAAAAAGTTGTAATGTTTTAAATTGCTGAATGGGTGGAAATTGTTCTCCCTGTTTTACTACCAGACAAACTTTCTTTACGTGGACGCGCAGACGATATTTCCAATCTTAATTCTTTTTACTACCTGAATGATCTTAACTCTACGATGCTCACAATAATTTTATGACATGTCTTCAAATTAAGTGTATAGTATGAAATGCATTTGTTCAAAATTTATGATGTTGACCTAAAACATTAGTAGGTGTTTTGAGATGGCTCACTTTAATCACTTGATTACACTACATCCAATTTTAGCACATTTAGAATTACGTATATACCGACCGTTTTGTGAGGTTCTGGCCATTCCCCGAAGTAATATGTATCCTCTATTCTCTGTGTATGTTTTCGCACAACGTTAAACTTAGATGAAACCGCAAACAACACTACGGGTTTCTGCGTCGTTCCGAATTCAGTACAAACCAAACATTGGTATTTGTGAACTACTTTTGTGAAAACTTATGTTCGCGTAGACTCAGATAAGTTTGAAAGAAACCGAGCTTTTTATTTCAGTTCAGAACAGTTTTTGCACAGCGGTTGTCTATATTCCATTTAACTCCAGTTCGTACGTAGTCTTCGCAGATTTCTCGATTTCTCGTGTCTGCGGGAGACGCTTCAGATAGAGATAAGAGAAAGAGAACTCTCTCTCTCTCTCTTTTCTCTTCAGATAGAGGAACCGTTGCTTGTGACGTGAAAGAGAACAGAAGACGAGCACTGAGGAGCTCGTTCGACGAAGCTACTTCAATTGTTTTTTGATGCCGTGGAGATAGTACATGATGTTCTGATTTCGTTTTGTTTCAAACCTCCGTCAATTGTCGATTATAAATCAACAAACGAAAGAATAATGGAAACTAATCTTGGATGCCGTAAAAGTGGAAATAACAATCTCAATGAAAGTACTAATTTTGATTTGACTTAAATCTAATCACGTAATAAAACGATAAGCTACTCACCTTTTGGTACCATAGAGTGTTTAATACATCGAGCTATAATTAAAATTGCTCGACCATGTAACTGTTGTATCAGATCTGTGCTCAATCTTAATTTCAGTATCACCCCATTCCCTCAAAAATTAAAAATTAAAAAAAATAGTGATGGAGGATGAAACACACCAGCGAGATTGCTGAGTGGATCCCCAAATGGGAAATATGGGGGTCAAATCCCCTGCGCGCGAAATGAGTCAATTAATTAAATTAAAACGAAAAGAAAAACAAAATCAAATGAATAATTAATTGTAATATAATAAAAGCTAATTGAAATTGGATTTTTAACAAAATGGTTTCTTGAATGAGTTGTATTTTATGTTTGTGTTTTATTGATTTCATAATATTTTTAGGGTTGAAGAAATTTTCTCGATTGAAACAAAAAAGTAACGTATAAAGTATCTCTCGTATCTTGTATGCAAGACCCTTTAGTGTACATTATTATTCTCAGTTGCGTGCGAAACGGAAATAAACTGAGATGTAGAAACTCAACTGAAAATCCCGAACACGAGTCACATTATAAAATCATTGTCCTTTTTATTCCAGAAACTAACTTTCATACTTCACTCTGTACTCACTAACTTTATTTCAGAGCAATTCACTAAGGTAAAACAGCTCGCTGCCCACTACATACGTCACGGAATAAATATTATCAACATTTCTACAATACTCGTAAATGTTACTTTACTTTATCTTATGCGAACATAATGATCTTCAATAATACTGTATCGAAGGTAATAGTTTTCTTATTGCATTGTTCATTACAGTATTCTCATACGAATCGTACTACAATTACCGCTATCCCATTGATTTGATTTAGTATTGTGAAGTAGGGGGTAACAACTATACTTGTTATAAACTAGAGAGCTTGTTAATGGATTCAGTGTTAGTGCAATCAATGTGATGGCTTAATTATGTGCAATAATACCCCTCACCTCTGCAACATTAGTTTTGATATGTGACATTAATCCGTACTTGACGCTAGTTATTTCTGCAGGGTTCATAGTTCCATAACCCTTGCTATTTTTTAAAAATCACATATTAGCTTAATACAGACGTTATGGGAATTATTTTCCAATTCATTCAAATATATTGGGCCGCAACCAATATAATAATATCCGCTCTAAAATGATGATCCATCATCCAAGAAAATAATAAATCGTATTGTAATTTCAATTCTTTTCTATTTTTTCAGAAGTTACTTCAACATTCCAACATCAATTTATTTGCTAAAATATGAACGAACGTTTTACGTTTTTTTCCATAATGCTGTGTCTACAAACGGAGAAATAATATGCGTTCTTATTGGTTTCCAGGTTATTGCGTCATGTATTGTGTTGTTCATTTTGACAATAATGTTTTCACAAACAACAATATAGTTACATAAAAAACAAGTAAACAAATTTGAAGTTAAATGAATAGAGATTTATACATATCATGCCAGCGAGGACCACGAAAGAGTATCAGTAAGGTTCAGTTATTGATTCGAGTTTACTCACTACACTCGTCGTGATTTTACCGAGATCGGAGGAACATCTAGAGCGTCTAGATATGATCCAAATCACTGTATCCGAGCATTAGAACTGCGGTGGTTAGTCGCAGAGGTCGGACTCTTCATACACCCCAGTTACTTAAACTGAGACATGGATATGAAGAGTTACAAATTTTATCTTGCCCCGCCCGGGTATCGAACCCGGGATGTATTGGTGACGAGCAATAACCGTGGCCACGACGGGGACTATATATATTTGTGGGGTTTTACGGCTCGTCGACAACGAGGTCATTAGAGCCCTAAAGTTCTGTACAGGTAGGGAAAATGCAGTTACGCACTAAGAGAGCCAACATGACTCTCCCCGCGAGTGAGACTCGCCGAATAACTCAACCATACCCGCTAAAAACCCTCTTGAATTACAATATATCAAAACATACATCAAAACATTGAGGACAAAAAATGAGGAAAATGAAAGATACTCTAGCCCTAATAGCGTCGGGATCAAAAAGAACAAAAGGTGACCAAGGGAGGTCAGGAACCAGAAAAGAAGGAGCCCTACACAAGTAAGTGGAAGTAATGCCAGACTCAGCTCGGGGCCCCGTGTTTGCCAAACACGTACTTACTAG
>NNCF01132508.1:0-19430 GCA_002313205.1 Laupala kohalensis | reverse complement strand
TCTCTCTCTCTCTATATATATATATATATATATATATATATATATATATATATATATATATATATATATATATATATATATATATATATATTTACACACACATTCATACATACTTGAGAGGTATCGCTTTGTCCAGATAACAGCCGTTTCTGGAAGGTTCTAGAGGAAGTACATGATATCTAACTATGAGAAATTAACAAATCGGAGATAAAAATTGTATAATTTGTTGCAACATAGAAATATTAATAATAATAAAAAACTGTTTATTACCTTCAATTATATTATTATTCCTTGTCACGAAAATTCAGTATTACATTTCAACGTTGAAATTAAGACAAGAAATATTATATACGAAAATAAATCCAAACTGAAATGCCTATAAAAGTATACTTACGTATGAAATTAATTCACAACTTAATCTCGCAAGAACTGGAGCTGTAACAAAATAAGAGAATGTAAGTGAAAAAATAAGGCGAAACCACTCAGTACTATCGAAGTATTCCTTTTCAAAAATTTCCCCTCGGACTCCGTTCCACGCGCGTCAGTCTGTACGTGACACACACAATGACGAGGTCACCACGAACTGGTGGAGCTTTGATGTGGAATCACTCGTCTCTGTGGTGGGAAGGATCTGCGGGAGGGAAGATTGGTGAGAGGAAGGGAGTGAAGTGTATTTGAGGTCGCGACACAAGGGCCGTCGCCATCTTCATCCAAGTTGTGCATACGAAATGCTCTGGAAATTGGTTGGCACCCCTGTGTGCCTCGGCTTTCCCCATCAATTGCATCCTTTTGTTAATTGCTGATTGCTCTGCGTCTCACCAAAGTCAATTACCGCGCGGAGCTCTCGTTTCATCAATGGATGCCTTCGACGACTCCCCGGAAAGTTCATGAAGTTGCGAATATCGAGAAATTTCAGAAACAGACTGTTATGGATGGGAGAATATGATGAATGGTTTTAAATATACTCAGTTGACCAGGAGACAGAGTTCGCATGGATGTAACGTTATTCCTTCGGACGTTTGATGACATTGCATTCAATACCTCATTGTCAGAGATTTGTCTTATGAGTACAAAATTTTCATAGAATGTAACTATAAAACATTTTGCTTTCCATAAACAATATTACGTGGGTTTCATGGAAATCGATATTACCAGTTCTCAATGTAACTTGTTTTAAATAATTCAAATAATACTATATTCTTTGAGTTGAATTCTTATTTAATTTTAATTATTTCCCAAGATCCGTTATAAGAACGTAATTGGTCCAAACTACTAAAAAAAATAAGTTGATTAACATCAAACTCCTCTGGGGTGTACTGTATTATTTATTAAAGAGCTCTAAAGCCCAAACAAAAAAAATTAATAAATTCAGTACTATTTACATATTAGTTCTTGTTAAAATAGATATGTTATACAATTTCTACCCTGAGTTCATCAGGGGACATTAATTCAGCTCCTTCCTTGATTTATCAGGTCAATAATGTTCAGTTCACTTCTTACGTCAAATAATTTCTGATTTTAATAAATAATATTTGTCCCTAACTATCTACTGCATAGCAACCAGAGCGTTTTTATTACAAGCTTTTATTTGACTTCACTTATTAATTTGTAGGTGCGGGCCAAATCTTTCAACTGAATTTTAAACCATTTACCCTCAACCAATTGATCTCAAAATGTGGCACGTATATATAAACACTCTGACAATGCAATATTATATTGTCTATTTCAAATAAAAACTTTTAAAAAGGTTTTTTAAATAACGATATTATTCCGAGATAACTCGCGCCGAATTATTTCCGAGAAGCTCCCCCTGAAATACAATCCATCAATCTCATATAAGTAAATATAACGCATTGCATAAAGTACGCTTTTTTTTTACTTCTTATCCTATCATTACGATCGTTTCTCAAAAGATGTTAATGATATCGAAAGGTGTATCTCACGGATGCTTTATCATTTATGCCATTTATTTATTTTATGTTTGTGTACTTTGAGTATTACATTTTGTAGCGAAATGTGTCCTTCCTACATTTCCTACACGCTACTCCTTCCCCTGTTAATTGCTCGCCCCATCAGCCTGCTCGCAAGCACGATAGTTGCTGATGACACAGGAACACAGCTTCCTACAAATACAGCTCAACAAAGCTCACTCAACATAACTTTCATCACGAATAGTTACTTGTATTAAATCTGTTTACACTTCGGCACGGCCCATCTGTAATACAAGAAGTCCAAGGCATAACATTCCAAGACCAACACACCCTGAGGTCCGAATACAAAGCCAACACATTCCAAGGCCCAGACAGAGAATCGAACTCGACGTAAAATAAGTTCTATGCTTATCTTCTAACAAGCACGCCAAGCGAGCACGCTAGCACCTGACCGCCTTATGACGCCTTGTGACGACACTATTCCTTCACTAGAGCTAATCACCATTAGTATGAAGACTGTCAATTATCTCCATTTTTAAGAAGCCAGCCTTAGAAACGAATAACAGTCTACTTCGCTACTACCTCGAGCCGTTCAGCACACGCTTAGACGCGCTCCGTACGAACTTATACACGGTTCCAATCTCGTTGAATTTCAATCAATCTCAATTCCGAGATCATTAAAGCAACCAGCTTTAATTACCACACAAGTTCACAAACTTGAATGCGAACACTTAAATTCGGCGACAAGTCGAATTCGTCCAGAATTCTCCTACGTGAAGAACCAGCTACGAGGAACTTCATCCCCGGAGCGGCTCAACCTGGAATCCACCGACCACGACGTCAAGCTCTTCACGCCCGTCACCGATCCCGGATTTCATTCGACGCCGAGCTCTCCACGACCAGTTCTTCAGGGCCACAACTGCTGGACACTACGTCTCCACCAATACGTGAGACTTTCACTCAGGTTTACGTAAGAAAATAAAACCTTATTAAAACAACCTGCTTACAAACCATTTTATTTATGTGGTTACAAGGCGGCAGATCTTGTCTTATGGAGTCAGCAAGACCATCTTTCACCTACACAAATAACATAACTACACATTTGAACAAGCACGATGTATTATTAAGACAAATAAAACAACAAATTCTAATACTAAAAAGACTAAAATAAAAGTGTAAATGAAAAACCTTTTTTTAAAAAAAGATTTTGTTTAAGCAATGTACTAAAGCGAATAAAATAAGTTTATGTTTTCACTAAAGTAATGCAATGTCAAATGCTAATGACTCCATATATATTTCAGATTAGTAGAACTATATAAATATAAACGTACTTACTATCTTTATCGCTGAAAGTTATTTATTATTTTATGTTGAAATATTTGTTTTCTAAAAACTTTTTTTCAAAAAGCTTGGTATATAAAATATATACTTTTGCACGTACTTACCAGTTTGTCACTATCCAATGAAATAAATTGGTATCTAAGTTTTTGGACATTTAACGAGAGGAGCTTTTTGTAAAAAGATAATTCAACTTAAAATATTAAATCATTTTCAGCTATAATCATCGTAAGTATGTTTATTTTTAAGATCTTCAGTTGGAGACTTGTACCGGTTCTATGCCAGTTTCCTCAAGAATAACACGTGTGCCGGTTTACGCACAGAAAGGGGGTGGGTTTGCGAGCAGCGACATGTCCAGAATGATGCATTCTTGTATCACACGATTGCGCAATCATGCATCGTAAGGTAACGCAACCCAGGAACACGCAATCGAATATTGCGAAATCTTGCATCATAGGATGACGCAATCTTGCATCATAGGATGCAATCCAGAAAGTGCTGGTTCTGAACCAAAAAGGGGTGGGGGTGCACGTGTGTGTCGTCACATGATCGAGTATTGCGCAATCTCACTTCATAGGGTGACGCAATCTTATATAACGCAATCTTGCACAATAAGTATTAGGCAATCTTGATCAATCCAGGATGCAACTCGCTCATGTAACCAACACGATCTACCTGCGACGACGGTCTACGATGTACTACGCTGTTTTCCTCGAGCAGTGGTTTTGTGAGATGGATGTCGTGAAGTATGTCATGGGTGGGGGGAAGTGGTATAAAAATGAGAAGAATAGAGTGCATCACAACGTTATAGTATCATGGATGCCAGTATGACAACACAGAGTAGCACATGCCCCTTTTGCTATCAGACGAATACATTCTCATCCATCAATAATTTTTTTAAATTAAACTATTTTTTATGATAAATTTTTTTCTGGAAGTACCCTGCAATCTTTCGCCATAAGATGACACAGTCTTACACCACACAATCTTACGTCACAGGATGCATCCAAGATGTGTCGGTTTCACCACAACGAGTATTGCGAAATCTTGCACCTCATGATGCAATCCCTCAACATAAGATCCGCTGCTTCTAACACAACGAATATTGCTCAATCTTGCATCACATGATGCAATCACAGATGACACATCCTTGCATCACATGATGCAATGCAGAATGATGATATCTTGCTATATAAGTAGAGTGCATCACGACGTTGTAGCATCAATGACGCTAACACGACAGTACATGCTCTTTGCTAGCAGACATATATATATATATATATATATANTTTCTCCATCATAGGTGGGTGGTAGATTTTCTACAGGTGACAAAGACCAGAGCGCGCGTCGCAGGACGGTGACCCATTCTTGCATGAGGCTACATTGTGTGTGATATTCAATTTGATGACCCAATATCTCAAACAATGCCAATAGATTTAAATGTCATACATTGCTGGATCACCATCTTGAATGTAAAGCATGACACGGATGACATTGCATGCAAGGGTGTGACAAGGACAACGACTGCCCACGACATCTCTTATAAGAAGTCAGGAAGTTATTTCTAGATAAGAAAAATAAATAAAACATGTTATCATGTTTGATATATTTATAGAGTTCAATTAGTTTAAAATATTTTTTTAAAGTTTGCTCTATATCTACATATCTGCAATAAGTTTTTCTTTGTTTATTATTTTCCAATCGGGACTCATTGCAATTGCCTCATAAGCTCATCTAAAAAAGGCACCTCCAGGATGATTTCGAAATGAGCTGTGCAGACATAGGTTTCTATTCCCAATGCTTTTAAAGTCAATTTTCAAGTTTGATTTTGAAGCAACAATTTGTTCTTGAGATTCGGGGGAACAAAATTGTTAACACATACGCATCATCGCAAAATATTGAAAATACTCCCTACTGGACCCAATTCGTCAATATTCGAAGAGATCTAGAATTATTTTTCCGATCGATACAATATTTCTCTCAATTCGATACTGTGTAACTGGAAAGTAAAAAGAAGAGAACTATTGGTTTTTTAAGTAACACGTTCGATACCACATGTAAATTTGGGAAATGTAAAAATATATTTCATGACTGCATTGTAATTGTTATATTTAACTCCTTATTATAGATTAAAGAAATCGTAAAATCACAAACACGAGGGGAAAATTTCACGAGAAAGGCGGAAATTAAAATTCCCGAAATGACATTGATGGATGTGAAGAGATCGTTTAGGTCTTTGTCCAAAATAACAATAAAAGAAAAAATCCCGAGAAATGGTTTGCGAGTGCGGAGCGGTATGGTCGTCGATATATCGATGGCGAGTGCGACAGCAACACTTGAGATTTGGAAGAAGTTTAGTCATTGAATTGAGACCCAGGATCCTGCTTCCGTCCACTGTCTAAATAAAAGAAAACTGGGGAAGAATGATCAGGGTGGTCCTAGTATTGTACAAAACCGATGATATAGATTTTGGTTGTCGTTTACATTTACTATCTCGATTGTGACCCTACCTATGCTCTCAGGTTCCACTTATATACGATTCAATGCTGCACTTGACAGTTCTTTGACTCTAGGTTAGGCGATTTTTTATGTCCATTGTCCTTTCGTCATCTAACAAAGTCGACTGACGACATTGTAATTGTCTTAAAAATTGTTACAAATTTTTCTTCTATCACAATATTCGAGTGTTTTGTTGTATTTATACTTCTTATTTTAAATCTGTGAATCCATTTCTCTGAACGTAGTTATTTTCAGTAGATAAAACAAAATAAAAATAAAATACATTTCTTATAGCTGAAACCACCTCCCCCAAAAAGATCATTTATAAGTTCATAATTATTTTTTTGTTTTACTATTTTTCATTTTATTTTCTTTAGTTACCTCGCTCCGCTCACTGAGTGATTTAAATTCCATTGGCATAGCAAGCTCGCCGGTGTGCGACGCTTAGCGCCAATTAGGCTCCGACATAGGAATCTCGCAAGTATCAACAATATAGGGTCGTAAGTACTCGCAATACAATGTTGACGTATGGGGAAAAGTTAGTGTGAATTCATATTTTTATAGACGTGTAGTGTGCCGGGTATACATGAAATTTCGATTATACTGGCATTTGAGTCAACAGTTACACGACGAAACAATTTTCACTATAGTATGTGTATATTAAACACACTAAAAGGGAACCACAGAATTGCTTCCCAATTTATTTTATTGATATGCATAAATATGTAGAAGAACAAAACAATCTTATGACCCTAGCCATGTCCACAATATAATAATTCGTGTCTGTATAAAATAAATTAACTCTCCAATTACAATATTTTAATTTTATGAACGATTTTTTGATATGTATTTATTGTTGAAGTGTCTCAGAACACCTAGAAAGTTAATTGACAAACTGCTACTCTTTCATGGACCAAAATAAATTTTAATATTTTTCCCTTTCTTTTCTGACGAAGTGTACTATGTTTGGAAGCGTACGGCGTGATTTACACTTGAAAAAGCAACACATATGACTTATGTTTTCACTGTGTAGAAACTGGTATGTAAGAAGTGTCAGCAAAGTTCTTAACAAGTTCCGTACGGCTGTGAAAGTTATAATTCGTGAGAGCAATGCAACTTCTTTTGAAGTTCAGTGAAATGTGTTCTAGCGCTTACATGTTGGTTCCCCGATGGTCTACGCATCGAACGTCCCTGAAACTGGATTTATTAATGTAACAATGAGTGAGTTACTTACAATTGTGTCATGCAAAACTTCTTTAACATTTGTTTAGTTTACATTCTCATTGTGGTAAACTTTTATTCGGGTGGCTTAATTTATCCATACGTTCTTTCGATTCTCAATATGTTTTCTGGATACCACTTTCAGTAATTCAACCGTGAATGTTTTTCCATAATTTTTTTTTTTTACAAAGCAATATAAAATAACTTCAAGATCAAAGTTAGTTTTAAGCCTCTCTGTGGCTATCATGCATAAGAAAATCACGGATTTACTTAAGTCAGTGTTAATCATACTTTTGAATTTTGAACAATTTGGATAGTTGAAAGAGAACGCTCAATCTTTAAGTGAATCTTTAAGATAGTCAAACGGCATAGGTAATTTAGTTAACTCTTTGAGAATTAAACATTTTTAGAAAAAAATATAATATTGATGTGGATATTGCATTTTCCGACTTAAAGGATAGAATGGGAGAAGAGAATGGAGGAGAAGTTTATCGAGTGCAACGTAGTGGTCCGTAGGGCTTGGTTTTAGCGGAGTATAGTGTAATTGCATTACTTCCCGCGTTCGTCGTACAGTGTATGTATAAATGGAGGTTCTCACTGAATGTGAATTCGGCCAAATGAATTTGTAAATTTCGTTTTACGGAATAGACACTCTTCCTCGTTACGCAGTAACTTATTAATTAATCATATAGGAAAATAATTTATTTAATTATGTTAGGAGTTTATTTTCCACTTTTAAAAACTGAAAACATTTTTAAAACTGAAAAATAACATACTCGGAACAGAATTAAATAAATTATTTTCCCATATGGTGGTTTTTAAAACTGAAAAATAAGTTTCGAATAGAATTAAATAATATTTTTTCTCTCATGGCGAATTATAGGTAGTTAGAAAATACGAAGTAGTATCAATGTTAATATTTTTTTAAATATTTATCTAATATTAATTGGTATATTTTCATATTCTAATTAAATTGGTGTATTTTTACTTTTCCGTCGCTCACTAATGAAATACCCCACTCGCTCGTAACTAAATAACTACAAAAGAAAATCGTTTATTTTTGAAAAACATAATGCTACTTTGCATAAGAAGATGGGAAAGGAATTTTGCTTTACAGTGGAGAATTTTCAGTTTAAAATAGAAACTTCGGAGTAGAATATAAAAACATTGTAGAAAAATAGGATTTTAATTTATATGCACTAATGTTCATAATAAAATATGTAAAATAAAATGTGATTAAAAGTAAACATCTGTATAATTTTTATGTGCCATTTATATTTCGTGAGACTAACTTCAACATTCCTGGACGATAATATTATTTATGCAATTGTAAAAATTATTATGGATTTTATTTCTATTCTTCTATTAGAAGTTGATAAGAATCTACATTATATTCACCTCTTAGAGTTAAAAAGAATGTGATGCATTACTCTTAACCGCGAAGGATGCATTCGGAGTTTTAGTACTCGGAAGTTGATACATTTTATGTCTCATAATCTAAGGATATGGGTAAGTTCACTACTCTCTTTTAAGATAAAATAATCGTTCTCTAGATGTACGGTTATTTCTTTTTGTTGAATGTATGAAATGGACTCAGAGAGAATGTTTCAGCATATCTTAGAGACTCGCTCTGCTCGCAGAAAACCTGCGCCTTAGGACCACATTACACACTCATTTAATAGTTTCTAATTCAAAAAACTTCTAACATTCTTTCTGTAATCATTTTTCCTTGATTGGAAAGCAAAACAATATTTTGTAAAGTCCAGTTATCGCCATCGGAAGGAAATGATTGTAATATTCCCTGATTTGACTCTAAACTTTATTCGCCGAAAATCAATAGAACATCGGAAAGTGAGATTTTTTTAAACCGCAAATAAACGTTTCTAAACATGCTTCCAGTATTTCATGAATTATAGAAACCAAAAAGAAAATTTTGACGAAAATTCAGTGCTTATTGCAATGTAAGGGTCCGATTGTGGTTAGAGGAATAATCTAAGAATGTGAGGTGACACGGTAGCGTGGCTAGACGACCGTCCAACTATTCAATTTTTTCAATTCAAAAGGGATTTATTAAACATATTTCTTATATTTCTATACAAACAAACATATTGCAGAAATATTGGCGGGGTTGAAGGCCCATGCATTTATGTTTAAGCCCGAGGATGCCGTGGGCTGTGCATACTGTACCCTGGTATTCACTCTCAACGAATGTTCTAGTTTTTTGTTGCTAGGTATTTAAATTTTACGGAAAAAACAAACAAAAATGCAACTAGAATAATGAATTTAGGAGGAATAATGCAACTAGAGTATTTGTTGAGCACTGTTGGGAACCACGGAAAACCAACGGGTCAGGATAAGCAAGTATAATACATATATTACAAGTATGTATGTTTAGATAATAGTAAGAAAATTAACTATATAGTAATACTTCAGAAAATAATGAGTAATAATAATAATTAGTAAATAATAACATAATAAATACGAGTCACCTTATTGTACTTTCCTTCATTCTTCTCCTTCCTTTTTGAGCTTCCAAGTAACCTGAAACATATTTAAGAAGGGACGGCAGAATCACATTCTTGTAAAATTTCCAAAACCTTAGTTTCTCTTTTCCCCCTGACAATGCTAAAGAATGTGCTCAGGAGTTGCACTACCGTTGATCTGTTATCCCTCATAATTTCTATTACCAGATCAATATTTCTCGTTCGTACGCTAAAGTCCCCTTCGGAAAGCCATTCGTTTCGATTGCGTTCGGTTTTGGTGCAAAACAATAAAATGTGTATCCATTCCTGGACAAGTGTTATTTAACTCGCCTCGTAGTTTTCGAATTTTCCAACCTCCCAATCTAAACCATGCATACCATTCCCCATTCCCCAGCAACCACCGTTTGTACAATAAGAGAACGCTTCTCTAATCTATCCAGTACTGATTCCATCTTATCTAGTTTCTTGAGTTCTATTTTGATACTTTCTAAAATATTTGCATAATTGTATTCATTTGCGTCATTGTGCCAGAAGTCACCAAGTCTTGATTTATTTAAAATACATTTAATTTTGTGCGCCATCCGACATCTCTATTGTTTTTGTAACATTCTAGTACAATTTCATTCTTGTCGCCTCTTTCGATGAGAAGCCAATATTTCAGAGATTTTAATTTTAAGATACTGTTTAGTGAATATTCTCCGAATTCCCACAGAATCCCGCTATTAGCTATGCTAGTAGAAACTCCTAGAATGTGTTTCAGATAACCCGTCTGGAGGGAGGCAAAAAGAGAATTATCCCCTGTTCCCCATAATTCTGCTCCGTATGCTGTAATGGGTACTAATACCGAATTAAACATTTTATCCGATAGCTTTGGGGCAATTTCAGGGACTCTAATGAAACATTTTTTTATTTCATTGAGCGCAAACATACCTTTTCTTTTGGCTCTATCTTTGTGTCTACTACAACCCAGATTCATTTACAGCTGTACCCCTAAGTATGTAAACTCTTTAACAATATCTAAGGTGATACCATTGAATACCCATTTTTCTTCTTTGCTTAATATCCACCAGTTTTTGAATATTATTATTTTTGTCTTTTTAACATTTTATTTTATTTTTCTATCATTGCAAAACTTGCCTACGGCGTCTAACCCTCTTTGGAGTTCCACTACGTATTTAGAGAAGAAGACCAAGTCATCCGCAAATAATAGTGCCGGTATAGACCTTCCTGATTATATCACAATAGGTGCCTACGTCTGCGCGATATTAAAATTGTCAATAGAATCATCAACGAACAGGATAAAAAGTATTGGAGAGAGGACATATCCTTGCTTCACACCGATGTTTACAGGAAAAACTAGAATGACTGTCGATTTGTTGTAGAATGACTGTCGATTTGAACACATGCACTATCTTCGTGATAAATTGCTTTTAGTATGTTGATAAATTTTTGTGAGATTCCTATTTTCCCTAGGGTTTGACAAAGAAATACTTTATCTAGTGTATCGAAAGGTTTCTCGAAATCTATAAATGCACAAAATAATTTTCCTCTTTTTGATGAGGTGGCAGTTTATTATAAATATATCTACTGTGCTGTAAATGTTTCGAAAACCCGCTTGAAATGGTGATAACTTTTTATTAATTCAACCTAATTTTTGAGACGGTTATTGAAAAAACAACTTTACCTATCACACTGAGGAGAGATATTATTCTATAATTATTTGGGTCGTTTGTGCCGCCTTTATTATTACATATCGGTTGAATAACCGCTTTTCTCCATGGTTCAGGGAAAGTAGATATATCCTATATATAGTTGTATATACGTTTTAAAATTGGACTTAACGATGTTTGAAAAGTTTTTATGCATTCTGGTGGCAGACCAATACCGAGAGCTTTACCACACTTCAAGTGTCAAGCTTCTTCAATGTCTTCAATTACTATCGGCTCGCCTAGTTCAGGTATTGTATCTACTAATGAAACGCGTTCGGATTCAATGAGAGTGTAATTCTGTAAAAGCAATTTCCTAAAATAATCTTCCCATATCCACATCTCTAAATTACTCGTTGACTGCTGTTTACATCTTAGTTTACAAATGACTGTCCAAGCGTCTGCGGAGTTTTTAGATGTTACTATGTCGCGTTTGCGTTTTCCTTCCCGTTCCTGCCAAACACTTTTGGCATTTCGTAGTGTCTCCTTGTAGGTTTTCATTAATTTTAAATATGCACTGCGGTGCACTTCCCCTCCCAAAAGCTGATATTTCCGTAATGAGTCCGTCGTCCGTCTCTTCGCATCTCTACATTCCCGGGTAAGCCAAACGTTCTCTTTTCATTGTGTTTTATTGTGCGGGAATACTCCCATGTCTCTGCCAGCGGATGTTAAATTATCTTCTAAACAAAGAACCGCGTTGTTTAAATCTCCCAAAAGTATTTTTTTTTTCTGAACAACGGTGCGCAATTTTCCGAGATTTCTTTCAAAGTTTTCAACGAATTTAATTTTCTTGTCTTCAGTCCATTTCATGAGAGGGAGTGCTATGGTTATTTCCTTGCGCGACTGCCTCGTGACCACTGTCTTCAATCGGATTTGAAGACATAATGCCATGTAATGCGAGACTATCGTAGGTTACACCCAAAAATCGTGTCGCAAATGCAGAATATTTTTTTATGTTAGGGCATAGTGTATAACACTTTCTCCATTTTTAGATAAATGTTATATTACCTTCCCAATCCGGTCAGAATGTTCCGTTTAATATTTCAAGACTATGCTTGCTACAGAAGCTTAATAATAATTTTCCTTCGCAATTACATATTTTATCTTTGCTATTTCGAGATGGACAGTTGGAAATAAAAGTATTATCATCGTTGATTGGTATGAAGATTGAGTCTTCACCAATACGAGCATTGAAGTCCCCCATGATAATGAACCCTGCTGTCGGATATTTGGTTGAAAGATCATTTATTATTAAGTCTAATTCATCAAAAAAATTGTTCATTGTAGTATTTGGATTCCCATGATTGACTGTAGGTAACTAACATTATAATGTCTATGATATTGAAACTTGGTATTTTTATTTTCACCGCAATATCGCCCCCCAATTCAACATTGATTTCTCGAAAACTATGTATATTACTATATTTGCACGCAATGGCAACGCCGCCAGGATGACGACCACCTATTTCTAGACTTTGTCCTGTTTTCTCCCAAATCTCCACAAGTCCCAAATACGAAAACTTTTCCAGAAATCTCTGAAAATCCACCTGAGCGAGCTTGCTAGATAACCCTACAATATTGAGGCAGCCAATTCTTATAATTTCATGCTGTATGAAAGTATTTGCCCGTTCTTTTCCTCGTCGCTCCCGTTTGTACTACTTTGCTGTAGTCTCAGGTGCCCGTGGAGTGGCTGTGCTACCTTCGGGCTGGCTGAGGGGCGATGGTTTTCCTCCGTGCAGGCGGAAAAGCGCGCTCTTCAGCTGACGATGCCAAGACTGTGGGGAACGAGGGGGCTGCTCTGTCGGAGTCGACAGCAGTACTGCTACTCGGGTGCGTCACCGCAGTGGTAGGAGGGGTGGCGATTTGGACATCGGCCTTGGAAGACGCTGCTCCCCGCACAATAGCGGTTGTGTGAGCAGGAGCGGCAACGGCGACCGTTGTTCCCTGCCCGGAGGCGGTGGGGGACGTTGGAGCTGCGACAGACACTACAGCAGTGGGGTGGTAAGCGTCCCGTCAACGTTGCTGCCTTGTGCTGTGGCGTCTCCTTGCGTACGGGGTGCGTCAGGTGACCGATTTGGGCTGTTGCCGGATTGCAGGTCCCCTAGAGGGTAGGGCCCGTCGACCACCAACTTGTCGAAACGGAGTGACACCCTGTGCCCTCTATCTCTCTCTCTCTCTCTCTCTGGCATCCTGCAAATAAGGATACAATTTATTTCTCGTATACCTTACATTTACAGAGAAGTCCTCTGCAATACGCGTATGATCACCGCCCAGGTCCATGGAGACCGCTCGTAGCATTTCCTCTCGTTTTATGAAGGATGAGAACTTCAGAACGATGGGGCTACGTCCTCGCCTTCTTCCTGTCCGATGGGCACGCTCGATGTTGTTGTGGGTGAGTTCCACGCCTATTCGGCTCCCAACATCCCTCACAAATATCTCCGAGTCCTCCCATGTCTCACCCCGAAGTTCCTCCTGCCCAAACACCACGAGATTGTTCCGTCGAGACTGCTTCTCAAGGTAGTCCACCTTTCGAGCCAGAAAACTGTTTTCTGTCTCTACGGCTGATACTCGCGATTCTTCGCTCGCTAGCCTCTGCTGAAAATTGTTCATCTCCAGCACGAGCTCAGGGATCCCAGTCACTCTCTTCAGAACGTCCCTGACATCAGAGCGGAGATCCTCCAGGGTGGAGTCATTGGTCCTCGGTCCTGGATTAATTTCTACTCCACCTACAACAAACAGAACACATAGCGATGTAAACGATAATATAGTGAGGAATTTCGCCTCACAAGTAGCTTCACCCGGGTCACGACCGACTTGTGAGAGGTCTTACCTAGCGGCCTACGACCGTACGCCTCTGCTCGATGCAAATCGTTTTCTTGTCTTGGTTCTTGAGAAAACTGGTTCTAAAAAAAAACACTCTTGAAATTATGAAATTATGCGAGGAGCTCTACTTCTGCCCTGCCCGCACATCAAAACCGAGAACTTTCACAGTGGAGCCCACTCCAAACGGGAGCTCCTTCCGAGCACATCTGCTCTCGTCCGAAATCAGCAGGTCCCGTCTATACACGCCGAGTGGGGACGGAAAGGTTGGAGGACAGTTTGTGGTCCGTATCGAACTCAAACATAAATTTTAATTCACTTGATTTAAATGATCTTTTAACCTGGATACTCGAAACTTGCTTTTAATCAAACTTGAACTAGAATCAAAGTTTGCATCGTCAAAGACCAAGTGAAAATTTCGTCGGACCGGAACTCGAACCCGGGATTTCTTGCTTTGGTCGCAGGTGTGCTACCGCTGCACCACCCGCCTCGACTGTCGGAGCCCGTAAACAACATCCATCGGGCCTGTTCCGGCGAATATGCGTTACACTCTGTTCAGGGGATAGGTGACCACAGACACTGCCTATGCTGGGAGCACTTATACCCAGTTTCCACGTACCTACGTATAGGATGCAATTTTCAACTCACAACTTTCGAGTACCTACACGGGGAGGGAAGTTTGAATCGTCTAAGGTCACGTTAAATTTACGATGGATCTGGACTCGAACCCGGGACCGTTGCACCGGCAGCGGTTGCACACCTCTGCCAAAAGCAGGAGATTCCGTGTTCCAGTCTTGGTCCAGACGAAGCAAATTTCCCTCCTCGAGTAGGTTTCGGAAGTTGTGAGTTAGAATAAAATTTATTAAAATCCATAGAAATCATACTACCAATTAGTGTTTGGTGTACTTAGACTGCTCGAGAATCAAACCCCAAACTCATAGACTATTGGTCCATAACTAATCGAAACGGAATTATTTAACCGAGTTGTCACGAAGAGGTGCTGAGAGGTCCAGCCACCCATCACCTCAAGCCAGAGGCGTCGCTCACCAAGGTTCACCCAAGCTGACCGCAGACACGGAGTTCTGACCCACAGGTACCTCGGAACGGCAGCTTCTCTCCTCATTCAGGTCTTGAACCCTAGCTTTTCAGTTGCTGCCCGAGGTCACCCTACCCTTCAACTCCACGTCGTACGCCAACGCAGAATACTAACAAACGGTAAAAGTTGCACATACATTATGTAACCTTTAGTTTACTACTTCACCTCATAAAAGACCTTATCTTGTAAAAGAATTTGTATCACTTCCAGATGTCACAATTGTAATTTATCTGGAAGTGCCATATGTTTTAGTAAAATCTAAGCTGGTCCTTACAGAAAAGGTTTTTGATCATTACAGCATCAAATATATTTACATGTGAAATTGCAACTCTAGAGAGATGCAAAACACTCGTATAACTCTTCACACAATTTTGGAGGTAAAGGTAGTATTTTCTTCAAAA
This sequence comes from Laupala kohalensis, assembly GCA_002313205.1. Taxonomy (NCBI): domain Eukaryota; kingdom Metazoa; phylum Arthropoda; class Insecta; order Orthoptera; family Trigonidiidae; genus Laupala; species Laupala kohalensis. The sequence continues at coordinate 3,935 of NNCF01132508.1, read as the reverse complement.
TACAAAACTTTTTCATTGTGATGTGTAAAGATAAACGTTTGTATGTCAAAACCTTTATTCGGTATACATGTGATAGAAATTTAACATACGTAGTGAAATTGTTTGAAATTAAATAATATTTTTTTGGTCGTAGATCCGTGGTCTATTGGGATTGTACCCGAACGTTTCACCTGTGACATCCTATGACCAGAAAAATGTTATTATTCAAGACGCCTGCGGTGAAAACCTACAAGTCTCCTTGTCTGAAATGGTTTGACAATCCAATACGACATTTTGAATTTTTACCCGTCACTCACTTGTGATTTGTAAAAGACCTTTGCGGTTAATAGTAATTCATTGAAGAAGGACATCGTTCAGGGAGGCAAGCTGCTGCTTCAATCTATTCTTCCAAACTTCGTAAAATTGTGTGAAACGTTCGTGAAAACACCGATTAAAACTCTCGGGCAACGCGGATTGCGTTCCGCTAGTTCGAACGAAATTTTATACACGTTTCATTAATTTATATTGTATAGCGATTCATTTCTATCGATTTCTACATATATACTTTATGAGAACCTAAATTATATACAATCTAATAGATTAACTCATAAGTCATCTAGAATTATACTATGAAACAATAGAATTTAATAATAATAATAAACAATGTTCTATGAACGTGGTTGGGAAGTGTTATGAAATTGTAATTATTTTTTCAATAAAAATATTTTAAAATAAGTGAAAAGGGTGCAAATTTAACCTAGTATTGTTTTGTAATATGAAATTTACAAAACATCTCTATATATTGCTTTTTATCTGAAATATCGATGTTTCAGTTATTAACTTCTCTCATTTTGTGCATTGAAAACACTCATGAATTTTAGCCCAATTCGAGTGTTACGTTCGTGAACAAGAAAAACAAGACGTTCATAAAAATAGAAGGGTGGCAATTTAGTAATTCATTCTTAACTTCATGACCACTCTAAATCAGTTCCATACTATCTTCAGGATTGGGGTCATAATTTACAAAAAATCTACCAACACGCCAACGTTGCAGATTTTATTATATCCTAAATCAGGGATCGTTATACAATAGTACTATCATCTCTCTACCTCATCATCTCCTGCAATATGTAGAACTAATCTTTCTCCTTACATAGCACATCTTAACGAACAACACTGTGGAACACACTGTGGAAGGTTTTTGAACAAATATCAAAGGTCAGCACACGTGTATCAAAATTCTCTCGATCTGTGAGTGACTTTCATGATCTATTTTCCGTCATTTTTCTTTAAAAATGTTTATTTACAAAACTTAAGCAGTGTCGTTTAATTTTCAAGATTTCTTTAGTCTTTCTCTAAGTAAGGATTTCTTTAAAAAATTTGCGGTAAGTGACTGAGAATTCTTGAAGAAGCAACTTCGCGGACACCGAGTGCGAACGGTGGTCAACATGGAAAGGGCAGTCAGTTGGGAAGCGGTGAAGTATGTCACAGAGAGAAGCCACAGTGCTGTCTTGAGCTCAGTGGTTGCACAGAGGGGTGAGACGCAAGGGGAATTGCTCGTTTGAGTTGGTAATTCGCTCGCACTCTGTGGTCGATAACTCACCACCCGAGACGTCATCTAGTGCCTCTTCCTCTTTCTTATTGGAAGCCATCATGCGTTCGCTGGTTCCCCAATTGGTTTTCTCCTGCTCTCTTCCTTCCTTCCTTCTTCCTTCCCTTGCTTCCGTCTTCACACATGTTCTTAATTCAGCGACACATCAGATCTAAGACTGTCATCGATTTTGTTTTTCTCGAAATTTTTTGGGAATAATTTTTTTCCCACCGCAGTGGTCCAGAGGTAACATCTTCGCCTCCATAATGCTGAGTGGTAGAGCGTGAGTTCAAACCCACCTCTGTCGAATTAGGTAAGAATTTTACCTGGGGTTTTATCAGACAAATGTCGGTTCGGTAACATACGTTCCCTGTCAACTCAACCTCTCCTTCCCAATTTCTTTACCCAATCACCCAAAAAGTCTCGGTTAAGTGGAAGAGAAGGTCTCGTGACCTCAACATCGACATGAGACATGAAATAAATCAATAAAATAAATAAATCAATAATTTATCTTGGTTTTCGTCACTTGTCCCGGATTACTTCTATACCCACGTGACTACGTGCTCTGTTGAATTTTCTAAAGCAGTTGCAAACTCATTTGGTTATAATATATTGCTGTATTTTATTCAAATCTTAAAGAGAAATAAGGAACATACAACTTTGGTTAATTCTCTTAGGTACACTGATTTTGTAGTTGGTTCTAGAACCAAAGATCAAGATGCGAAGTTACCCCAGATAGTGTCTTTATATTTAAGGTACCTATGGAGAGGTATATTTAACTTTTCATTTGTTATTTGTATTATCATTATATATATATATATATATATATATATATATATATATANTATATATATATATATATATATATATATATATATATATATATATATATATATAACTATTTTTTGTTTGTTTGTATTTTGGGGTGTCTGGAGCAAATTAATTGGAACTAAAGTTATTCAAGTGCCGCTGTTTTCGTCGGTATCATTGTGGATTACATTTTTCCCCCTGGAACGAAAATACATTATTTTGTCGTAATGTAAGAGTGTGAAGTGGCACTTATCAGAGTTCATTCCCTACCCTGTCTGTGAGACAAATAAATGGGCGTTTCTTCTCAAAACATTTCATAAAGTTTGGAGAAATGTAACGTGAGAAAACGTGTCTAGATTATGGCAATACTGCACTAAATTCTCATTATATTAACACAGTTCATTGTCTCCTAAATTTAGCGTCGACTTTTGAGTAGAAAAAACTTGTTTATTTCTCTTAGTGTAGAGAGGAAATGAACTTTTTACAGAAACTTGATAAGTAATTTATTAGGCGCTGAAAAATTCTTATTATTTAGGTACATCAACATTTCTTTGTTAATTTAGAATGATTTATCCAACTTCAATATTACATTTACGCTAACCCGTAAATGTTCTCTCTCATTGTAAACTACATATCCGCACTGTTTGTAAACAGACCCAGGCAGAGGTTCACTCATGTGTTTGGCGGGTTGCATTCACACACTTGCTTGAGTTAGATCGATCCTTCCCTTGTTTCGCATCAGTTTAAATAACCTTTTTTCAAAAATAAATCTCCGTAATAGCCAATCATCTCAATTGAAGACATGACAAGATGAAAATATTTCCACGGTTGATGTATATATTCTAATAAGGAACGTGCAAATTTAGTTGGTTGGAAAATGAATATCAAAATACTAATTGAATATTTCATTGATTGAAGTTACGTTTCTTTCTAAAACAGAAATTTATTTCTGGGGATAGTTATTTGACCATTGACATAACATTATGGAGACCAAACTTAAAATAATGGTCACGATATTTCCAATGTTTCTTAATTTACTTTACTGAAGTACATGTTTTTAATTTGTTCTTTATGTTTTTATTAGAAAAAAAAACATGAAAGTAAAAGAAACGAAGCAAAGTTGAATTAGCAAACATTAATAATGTAGTGATTTTGAAGCGAGGAAAATTGGTCATTTAATTGGAACAATTACTCAACTTGAAATATTCAACGTGAATATTGTTAATGAAGTAATTTTCTCGGCACTCGCTTAATTGTTTTCCTGGGGATATTTTATCGTGCACTGTCCTATCATTAAATTCTTGAAATTTGTGTTCAAAATGAACGTATCCCCAAGGGAGGTTTTGTACAACCAACTGGTTGTTACAAGCAATCTGAAAACTCTGTTATTCAAAATGACGAAATTCATTTCTGAAAAAAATTATTGTCTCAGCAATGAATCGCAAAAAACTGACAGTGTTTTTATATTAAAATATTAAAACTATTTTTTGTTTAAGAAACAAAATTCTTAGTTCTAGAACAATTAACGTGCATTAGATAATATAATATAATAAAT
>NNCF01132503.1:369945-398031 GCA_002313205.1 Laupala kohalensis | reverse complement strand
AACATTCACTCATAATCATTCACCCCCATTTCATTCATAATCACCGCTTCAGGGGAGGTGCGGTAGGAAGGGCATCCGGCACCCTAGTATTCCCCAGCTACATAAAAACTAAGCATCATATCCATCCCCATTCGCCGACCCCACATGAATTGGGAATAATAAGACTAGGTAGTTAATTATTACATGTTTACCATTCAAAATAACACAATTTGCCATAAGACATCGATGACCCAAATATGTTACTCTGAACATTGAATCATAATCAATGGATTGAATCATCCGTTGAGTATTTCTGCTTGAATCGCGAACAGAAAAGAAAGTGATCAAATACAGAAAAATTGTGCAATTTTTTTGTTTTTATCTTTGTAAATATTAACTCTTTGAATATAATTTAAAAAGAACTAAGTACAGAAACATTCTTAAGATTAATTTTACGTAATAAAGAAAAAAGATAAATATTTGATATTTTTTTATTCTGTTATAAGGTTAATAAGATCACTTGACAATCAAAACAATTTTGTGCGTAGGTTTGCTCCTCAGGAAAGGAGATGATGTAACCAGTTTCACGATCAGACCACGGTACATGATTAATAGCAGGCAGAGGGGACCAAGGTCAGCTGCTCTTGAGTTCAGGTACAGGCCTCGTTGAGATTTGAACTCTGACCATTTAGCAGGACTCTGTCGAACATGAACTACGTGAGAGAGAAAGGTTGAAGTCTTTGAGAAAACGATTTGGAGATGCTAATGTTACAAACGAGGATGCGTTCATCAGTATTTCGCATTGAGGGTTAAAACTTAAATAAAAGGAACCGAGTACTAGGTAAGTTATGTAGTTAAAGGGTTCCTTTTAATTATACCGTTTTAATTATAAAGGTGTTCAGAGATGATGGAAAGTTTTTGTTAATAAAGGACGAAATATATTCTCAGATTTCATTTTACCAAAGTACGAAATAGTTTCAATAAAGGCTATTTCGTTTATACAACATTACACATTCTTTGTAGAAATATATTTTTATACCTGCTAAAATATACAAATTAATGTTTTTCTTCGTGTACCCGTTGTTTATATACCCATTTTGGTAACTTTGTGTCTGAAATTTCAACAATAACAAGGAGACTCCACTGGTGACCTTTTCTACTAAATTTTTGTTTTCAATTTCATCCCATTCGCACTTCTATTCTGATATAAAGTTACTTACTTCCTGGTCTAAAATTAAATAAATACAACATTTGTGAGGCAACATTTCTCTCTGTAATGTACATCCATTTCCTGATTATTCATTTCCAATATTTGCATGAATAATAAAGTGAATCATAAAGAATCATTTTCCACCTTTGTCCTCTTTCCACGTCATGTTGCGTAGAGGACTACGTTTTTTATATCTGAATCATGGAAACAAATATGGATTGTGTAGTTCACTTGGAGGGTAATATCTTTTGATGATTCAACCATAGCGAGAAATATTTTCTTCATTCTCTCGATATTCTTTGAGATTTGAAGATTCAATAAGGAAAACTTCACTAAATAATCTTCTCTGAGATTATGGGAATCTTGAGGAAATCTTCTGTGAGATTTTCCTCGATGTTTTTTCCTTTCATAACACTAGTTGGAAACTTTCATTTTGATAAATTTACAGTCTTAGACAAAGAAATGAAGAGATCCATACGTGTAAAAAAAATAGTATTCCACATTTTAACTCATAAATATTGATCTTTTGTTATATGCAATTTTCAAATAAAATATTTCTTAAAAATCATGCTTTATCAGTTTTACTATAAAATGGCCTAATTTTACTCCAAATTTGATTAGTGTTGTTAATTATGATTTATAATACTGCCATCATGATTCGTTACTGAAATCAGTACAGTAAGATGAGTCAGGATGACTCATCTTACGCTTCAAAACGCATATTCAAAGCACGAATATTTCAATCAAGAAAAATGAAATTAATTATAATCCAATCGGTGAGGTTATCGAAATCAAGGGGTTGAGAACTGCTGAAGAGTGTAGAAGAGAAGCTAACATTTTATTCCCATGCAGGTAGCACCCAGTAACATGGAAAAAGCCGAGGTTAAAGGATGACATCACGGGAACGTTTGCCACGCAATTAAAAATTCATTTCGTGACGCACGAGTTTCCAAACTAACGTTGCTGCTTCATACATCAAAGATATATTCGCACTACCACTTAAAAAAAATACCTGGGAGATCAGATTAAGTGTTTACCTCTTTCGAGAAAAATAAGAATCTTGAGACTGTGAAAATGTCGCCAGACTGACGCCAGCCACCCCTCGCGGTTATTGACTCAGTCGTCAACCCCACCAACCCTCCTGACGTGTCTCCGTTCATTCTCTTTGATTCCGCCGCTCCCCGCTTTTCGCATCGTCCCGCTGGGCGTCGTCCTGGAGGCGACCTCTCGAAAGCAGTCGTTGACCCAGGAAGGCGATGGCGGAGGCGACGGTGATGTTGGCGGCTGTTCGGTCGGTCTGTCGGTTGGTCGGTCGTGCTCTATTAATAGGCCGAAGGCGGTGGAGGCAGCACTTTCGCGCTCGACCGCGGCGTCGCCAAGGTCGCGGCCGTTGGCGCCACCACCGTCGTCGTCATCGCACGCAGCACCACTTGAGACTGCTGCTGCTGTTGCCATTCATGAATACGTGCGTATACGTACGCATCGGCGGAGTCTACGAGAGGGTGAGGCCCCTCCGTGGCTCAGATGGTAGCGTTTTAGCTCATCACCAAGTCATCCCGGGTCCCGGAGGGTCAGAAAAAAATTGTAACTTTTCACCTTAATGCTCATGTAGCTGTGACTACTGAAAAACGAACCCACCTTTATCTGTCCACATCCTCCTAGTATCAATAACTCTGTTACTAACTACTCCTAACCCCTTCACATCTGCCAAGTTGTTGGTAGTCTAAACTAAGCGGCCCATCTACTATCAGTAGCCTAACACCCAGCTTCTAACTCATATCGCCGTTCCATGTAGATAAGCTTCAATAGAACGCTACATTTCCCATTTACAAAATATTTATTCTGCATTCATATTATTCGTGAATGGTATTACCTCATCATCTGAGCATCATCTTCAAATAAGATACTAGAACTTATTGGCACTACAATTTTGTTAAATTGTATTTAAACAAATTATTTATATTCCTGTTAACATCACATCCTCTATTAATGTGGTTTCCTGAGTGACAATTCACGCTCCTAATGAAACATACGATTTTTGTTCAACTTTATATCATAATGAACCAATTATAGTATTTGTCACTCCTGAGAAATTCGCAGGAACACTTTCGGGGCAATTAAAACTCTAAAATACACGATCAATGTGATAACATTTTTTAAAATTAATACTCAAGAAATAGAGAAATTAGCCAATTTCCTTTTTTTAATTTCATAAAAAAGTATCGATTTTTAAAACATTTTATTACCAATAAAATTTTTAAATCACCAATATATGTACATTATATAAATAGAATTTTTTAAAGAAAACATAAACCAGTAAAATTAAATAATTATATCGCTTTAATATCACTTGATATCATCTTACAAGCAAAATGAATAAGAAATATATTTTATTATTGTTTGTAAAAACAATATTGTATTGTGTTAGAGTAAACTTTAGAGTTGTGGCGTAGACCTACAGCAATCCATTATCTCGACGTTTGGCTCACAAATGAAGGGCAATTACTGGAGTATCGATCAATTAGCTTCACTCATGACAAGCGACATATTCGTTGAAACTAATATTCCGAGATTGATAATACTGCTATTCAACAGCTGTTTTATTTAAGAAGTATGTTTTGATGACTTTCGCTCGACTGTTTATTACCAAATATATATAAATATCAACAGTTTCTACAGTGCTACCACTGAATATATTGTTTTTTACACAACATATAATAAAACGATCATTTTTGGAGAGAAATTTACCATAAGTTCTAAGCGACAGCCTTGTAGTTTTATTATAAGACTGTCGCTTAGAACTGACTGTAAATTTCACTCTAAAAAACAACAACTGAATTTCATAAAAGACTGTGAAACGAGAGCTAAATAAAAGGTATAATGAATTCATTTGCTCAAAATGTTCAGTACCAAATAGGATTGTATTTAATCTGTAATATGTAATATAAAAATGTAATATGTAATGTAAAAATATGAAACGTGTATTACAAATTTTGTGTCTAAATTATATCACTTCTCCCTCCCCTATTCACACACAATCTACCCAAAAACCAGTAGTCTCAGAAATTTCAAAAGAGAAATGTCAGAATATTTTCGTGATATATGTTCATGAGTAAGAAAAAAAAAACTAAATGTTTTTTACTTTCCTGAATGTTATATGCTACATACGTTTTGCGTACGCGTAACTCAAACGAAGGATTAATCATCGAACAGAGATCCCTTACGGACGTGCTCGACTACAACGCGAACGACTTTTACAGCAGTCACGTAACATGTCTACGCCCCCGCTGGGGGGGGGGGCACTGGGGCACGCGATACCCGTAAATAACTCACGCTATTTCGAGCGGTCGGCCGGCCGTTAAAAATATGTCGACGCGATGTTTTGGAGATGAGTGCGGGCGCGCCGTGCGGCGAAATTAGTCAAGCGTTCTTGCTTTAACTCGCAGCGTTCTCCATAGGCCACGTTCCAATGAACGGATCTCCTGCATAGGGTAGAAGGCGCGTGTGAGAAATCCTTGGAATGCTGTGTTGGAGACGAGGAATTGTGTGATGTTAAATACGTGAAATAAACCAAAAAAGGTTAACATTAACTTATTTTTCTAAGGGATTGTCCATAAATTTAATAATGCAAAAATAACATTTTTCAAGACCCACCTCCCCTCCACAATGTAACGTACGTTACATACATGTAATACATATTACGGTACATGTAACATAACACTAATCCATCCCCTATCCTCGCAAAGAAATTTTTTCTTGCTTTTCGGAAAATGAAGGGACCAATTTTTATATGGTCTTCATTTTTCGTTCCTCATTGCTCTATGCACTACCGAGCCGTTGAGTTCATGAATTACAGTGACAAATTTTTAAGGTTAAGACACACACTCTACAATATACTCTATAAAAGTTAGTGTTTCGTAAAACCAAGGTAACACTTCCCATTCCCGCCGTTTCGAAATGCAGTGTAACGATATCTCCATCCCTAATCCCCCACAAAATATTTTACGTAATTTAAGGACTGTCCATAACCCGCAGATAATGTGTGGGGTATGTCCGCACTATTTTGGCTCAAGATAATGTTTTTAGTCAATTATGAATATTTTTCAAATATTTCTGACAGCTTATAAAGTCAAAAAAATGTTTGTTCTCTTATAGATCATTCAATAATAAAGTAAATTATAAAAATTATAAAATTAAATAAATTAAAAATATTTGTGACAGCTTGTAATAAGTGTCCTATGTTAAATTATTTACTAAAAAAAACTTCGTCATGAAGGCATAAAAGTGTTTCATTCCTTTATTTCTATTTTCTTGTGGTACAATGTCAGACATAACTGTCGATTGCTTATTCAGCAACATTTCAGGAATCTTTTCGTGTTTAATTTATCACTATAATTATTCTGACACATACAATCATTGTATCGTATAGTCCCTTAAATCTATATCTACTAATACATACCTAATTTACCGACGTTTTTAGCAGATAAAATTGCACATTCCACTCTTACCGGATCCAACGAAGTTCATCGTCAGTGCCAACTGTGAATATCAACCTTTTTGTTGCCTCAAATAATTTATGGTATTTTCGTTTTTCAATAATGTTCAAATAACCTATACCCACGTTCAATATATTTCTCATCAGAAATATGTTGTATTAGAATTCCCATTAATTTAGTCTCCTACAGTATAACACGAATATATGTTATAATAAACAACTGTTCATTAAAACCTTAATCAACATAAATGTTTTACGTCCAGATTAAGAGGAAAATGTAATTTTCCTATCGCACTAGAGCTCTCCTAGAATATCTTTTCCTTTGTTTCCGAGTCGAGGTGCAGCTGTTCAATATTAAAGGCCCCCATTCAACTGCGAACCACAAAACATATCTTCTACGAACAAGCGAAAGAGATGTGGAAACAAAAGAAGAAAAGTTGTAAGAAACAAGAGCTCTACTGAATATGCACGAAAGAAAAATGTTAAAAAGTGTGCCTTGAGGAGAAAATCCGGCGAAATCCTTTTGAAAACTTTCACGATTTTCTCGTCGTGTGTTCAGTGAATACGGCGCACGCATTTCGCACCCAGTTCTCGCGGCTGAGATCCCTTCGTAATCCCCCTCCCACTCCCACTCCCACTCCCACAACCACTCACACTTCTTTTCCTGTGGTCTTCTATGGATGTTCGCTGGCTCATCTTGCTCCACGTATACATTGCGAAGAGTACAATGTTTGATCAAGTTGGCCAAGCCGGGTTCTACATTTTCTGGTACTCTGACCTTTTTGTCCAATGGGGAAACTTAAAAATTAATATAATTTTTTTTTTCGGATTATAACCGTAACCAAAGCAGAGGTGCGACAGCAAAGGCATAACAAGATAGAGAAATAACTTTATCTTCCCGTATGAAACGAGGAAAGTTACAGTAGGTTACTATAAATTGAACCTTACACTACAATCTCCGAACTATTTTGTTTCGCGAAATACATGAGGAAAGAAATGAGTTAATAAAAACGCTTTCCCAAAATTTAATGATTATTATATGATGTGTGGAATATTTTTGGAAAGTCTTATCAGCTATATAGTTCAGCGGAAGTTACCCAAAATTTGATAATGTTTTGAAATGTGAACGCAAAATTTGAAGTAAAATATTAGAGATACTGTTTACTACTCCGCAGATATCATTCTAAAACATGTTATATCTGAAGTTGAGGAAATCTAAAACGTCTACTTATTAAAATCTCACCAAAAGGGAAGAATTTTAATAGTTTATCTGATATGAGAATGTATTTTTTATTTTCCTTGCACAGTGTGTAAGGAATGTATTGTAACCGATTGAAAAAAATTGAGATCTCTTCGGATCTTTTCGAATTGGCTCCAGGAGAGTCTATTCTCAAATTTTGGCGATGATGTCCCATGTCGTATGTGTGTACGTGTGAGCATGCTTCGAGTTTTGTTCCCCTGATAACTCACGAACAAATTGATGCATGGAAACCAAACTTGAGATTTGGCTTTGAATGCATTGGGAATAGAAGCCTATTTCTGGACGGCTCATACCGACTTCATTTACACATCGTGCTCCACTTCAGATTTCTTAAAATTCAAAATTTTGAAACTATGAATTCAAGCATGTTGATTGGCCAGTTAATTCTGCGTACAAATTGCTAAACCGCATTCCTGTACGTCGCACCGTTTTCGAGATACAGCGAAACAATTTTGCGCAAAAATGAGTTGTCTTGGAGGCGCAGTTTTTTATATCAACCTATAAGTCCATCGCAAAGAATTTAAAGTTGTAGATATATCATGCAATCTGTACTCGTACGTGCAGATTTTATGTTTAGGAGTGTATTATTTAAAGCGATGATAAATATTTTGAAACCCATTGGTCTTTTAAATATGGCATGTAGTTTAATATTTATAAGATATTACGATTTATTTTTGAATGTGTTTTTTATTTTTAGTGTTATGTAGGGTATTTAGTGCCATGAGTTTTTTTTTATTAGGAATTATAATTGAAAAATTAGTGTGGCACACTCCAGATTTTTTAAACTACGTCTCCATGACCCCTATCCGAAGTCCCGTTTATGGAAATTGGAATTATCGATGGAACTAGCGCATTAAGATTTATACAATAAATTATTACTTTGAAAGAATCACTGTTATCTATGTTTGTACCTGTAACAAACTATTCATTAAATACTGCTATACTTTCAATATCTTTGATTACAATTTCTATTGTTTTCGGATGGGGATTTAAAAACGAGTTAATTAACATTTTGAACCGCTGGAGGGAATTTCCTGACTTTGATTGTTTTGCACATTGAACTGAATACTTTCAATAGGGTTGAATTTGACAATGCGAGTTCGATTCAATTGCTAAAGATACAAAGGTTTCGAAACTCTACATTCTCGTATAAAACTTTTGTAAATGATGGTCGAACTCGTTTTATTAAGACTTAATGTTCGAATAACATTTAGTGTACGGCAACCTTCACCCCTTCTACCTCAGGATGCGATGTTACGGATCAACTTAGTTTTTTCACGATGTATCTCCAACTACCAATTACTGGGTGATATTTCATCCTAGTTTGAATCCACCGAACGATAGACTATAATTTAATGTTAAAAAGCAGTGGTGCAAACTGCCGATCTGTGAGGAGTACTCTTTGTGCGATTCCGGAAGTACGGACTTTATTAGTATACCTAATGAAATGGAATAATCTTATTTTTGTGATGGGGAATACCAAGCCCTTCTGAAATGCATCCACTCCAAGAATACTTTCCCGCGGGAGACCTGGGGGACATAAATGTGTGTTTGTGAAGACAGAAAAGATGGTTTTAAGAACAACAAAATATTCAATAGGAGACTAAATTTACTTTACACGAATAAAGATTTTGATTTCTTGAATGTTTCACAAAGAAAATTAGGTAACATTTACAGACGTAAAATTAGCGAAGTAAAATTATCATACGGTGTAATTGACAGTTCGGTGACTTTTTCTTTTTCAATGAAATGCCCAAAGAAACACTACATTACTTTTAGAACGTTCGTAGTGATGTTATAAAACGGTTTAGATTCAAGGAAGTGTAGCGAGTGTGCCAAGGGTGGCGTCAGCATTTTAAATTTTGTCTATACCCTGGTACTTTCTGTTTATATTTTTTGACCCAGCCCCTCTCACTTTACATTCACAGCCACGGGAAAAAGAAATCTAAATAGTTAATGACTTTAGCAACAAGAACAAAATTTGTTCGCTAATACTATTTGTAATTTCATTCATAACCGATAAGTGGTATCCACAATATCGTTTTGTGGTGAAACATATTGCGCTCAATAATCACAGATAACTATAATATACTATAACTATAATATACTATAAGATGTCGAACTATGTATCGCCTTACGTTATTTTACACTAGTTATGTTTATTATGCTCAGTGGATGCTTCTTGTCAGGCACAAACTCGTAGTCTGTCACTTAACTGCTCGGGCAGTTTCAGATCAGAACAGCAGATTGTAGCAATATGGAAGTCCAGATTTGGACATCGTGGAAAGATTGAGTCAAGAGTATTCAAGTATCTTCAAGTTTCCTTTGATGTGAAGTATCCACTGGTTGTGAAGGGAGATATCAATGGGAATCATTGTGTGATGGACAGTGAAGGATTTGGCGGTGATGGTGGGGGGGGGGGGTGTTAAGCTCCTCCCCCACCTAAAGAAGTGAAATATTAAAAAAATTAAATTACAACTTACGACCTTTTTTGAGGATGATTACAACGTATTTATTTATTTTAATCAATTCGTTAAAAAAATTGTTCGGTATGTGGATGCATTGTGAAGTAAAAACATATTCTTGTATAATATAAATTGCCTTAAATGTGGATTTTGCTCAGACTTTCTATATCCTCAGATGCCCCAAAGATCTGTGTCTCCCCGCCCCCTTAAAAAGGTTCGCCACTGATGTCGGAACACTCTCATACTACAAGAAAATCATTCGAATCACATATTACCCAACAAAATTATGATCCTAAATCTGTTGAATCTTCTAAACTGTATCTCCACTCTTCCCAAGCATGGAGGCCGTATTTCTTTCTTAACGAACGTCCGTGAGCAGAGGTCACCTAATCTGCCTCGCGGAGAAATACACTAATTAGAGGTAGCGCCTGGTGCGATGTGTGCCAGAATAAACAGCCTGCGACGCCTCAGCTCTCGGGCAAAGCACGATTCATTCACTCGAACGTGACTCTTCACAAATGTAATTAAAGAATTTGGATGCACGCTCTGCATATTAGACATTAGATACCCCAGACGTTTTCTTTCCTCTAGTTCTTGTACAGGTGTACGTTTGATAACTTTTGATCGGGTGAAAATGGTGACGAGTTGGGAATCAAACCCGAGACCCCTACATTGATCACAGGGATAACCAATACACCACTTCCACCCAGCCCTTACACCGGAAGACCAGAGACACATCCCCATACAGGAGGTAAGTCAACCAGGCGACACACACACTATGCTGCGTGGGCTTAAGTACCGCTTTCACACGTACTAACATGTTAAGGTTGGTTATGCATAAATTTCTTCCGTGTACTACACGTAGAGAAGATGTGTGATAACTTTCGGTCTGTTGAAAGTTGTGGAAGGCGAAGTGGAGAACAGTTGTGGAAGGCGAACGGTTGGTGTAGTGACTAACACCCCTGCGATCAAAGCAAGAGTCCCGGGCTCGATTACCTCGTCGCCATTTTCACCTGTCCGAAAGTTATCACACATCTCTTCGTGTAGGTATACGGAAAAAATATATGCAGGTTTTCGATTTCTACTGCCATGTAGGGTTTTCTCCTCTGTGGAGAGAGGCGGTACGTAGTTCCTTGATAATTCAAAGCGTTTTTGAAAAAAATTTTGGAATAGAGGTATTTTGGAATGGAAAATAGTTCTATAATGGTCTCACTCCACCCGAGTAGTATCGTTTTTGCACTTTTTTAAATATTAGAAAGTATTAAAAATTTAGTTGTTTCTTCTATTGTGTCTACATATACTACTGCCTTAATGTAAGGGGATGTTTAAACATTGAATTACCTGTTTATGCTCCGAAACGGAAAAATTATGAGGAATGATGAGGACGATGTTGATAATACAATACTGAAATAATTACGTGCGTAATTTTCATCCGAGAGAAGTTCGATCGCACAGTTTTGACTAGAAATGAACACAGAGATTTTCTATCGGAGTGTGTGTTGCACTTTAATCTAGGGGGTGGAGTGAGGGGTGTGGTTAGCAGTCCACCCCCGGTTTAATTGTGTAAGGCCAAATGGGCCACCAAAAATATGAAGGTGTAGATTTGTATTTAAATATGCCATAGTTTTATTAAAACAAAATATAACTCAATTTTAATTTGAAAATTTTCGACGTAACACGGCATTCAGACTCGTTTAAGTGTGTTACTTCAATTGCGGGGCATTGAGATAGACGCGCCCGTCCCACACCTCATTAGGAACAGGTTCACTATGGCTGTGACTGTTAGTACCAAACATTTTCAAGGTGGTAAGGAATACTATTTCAGTGAAAAGAACACGATGACGCGAAAATAAAGACTAAGAACAAAATAATGTTCTGGGACCAAGTTACGTCAAAATTTTAGAAGACTGAAATGGATAGAATAAGTAATGCATTTGGCCATACAAAGAAAAGACCTTGTGCACACCAATGTTGTTAAGGGTTAACATTATATCTTAGTGTACGGAAATTTTGTTCTTTTCTTGTATCGAATAAACATTTCTAAAGAATAACCAATATATTTTACGGAGGAACTTGCTGTAGAATCGTCATATGGAATTTTCATGACAAATTACTATTAGATCTATGGAAATCAAAATGACCTGGTCTCGCCCGGGATCGAACCGGGGACCTTCTGCGTGTAAAGCAGACGTGATAACCACTACACTACGAGACCTCGTTGCGATTAGATAGATCATGGTTATTCCACAATTATATGAAGGTAATGAGTGTTTCTTAGAGTTGAATTTGTATTGTTTTTTTATGCATTGTCGTATAGGAAAAAGCTTTAAAACCAATTAATGTATTAGTTTTTATAGTTGTTCATTGTGATATATTTCGTTACATTTAAGAAAGGATTTCTGTTTAATTATATATTTACATCATTCCTCCTAACCTTCGGTACACGAAATTGCTTTATTTATCACGACATAACATTTTTGATTTTTCTTGAAATTAATAAATTATGCGTAGAGATAGTTTTTTAATTAATATAATTTACGACAATTTCTGTATTTCAATCATGTAAATTTTGAAATGTAGTTCAGGGTTGTCTTGTATTTCCTTGCTGATATGATACAATGAAATGGATAGTAACCGAGAGGAAAAATAATAAATTTAGTGTTTTAATATTTGTATGTCATGCAGCTTATGTGTCGCTCCATGTGTTGGGACCTCATCAGAGCTACAAAAATATTACATTCAAATTCAATACATAACACAAATAATGTAATATTTTTGTAGCTTTGGTGAGGTCTCATCACATGGGACGACACGTAGGTTGTAGGTAACACATGTATTAAAACAGTCTCGAAATTTCTTACTTTTCCTCGTAGTCACTATTCATTACATTATAACACATTTTGTAGAGTTGTACGAAATAAAATTAACTCAATTAAATTATTAATCGATTTTTCTATCGATTATCCCGAGCTTTAATAGAATGTGAATTCTATGGAATTTGACCCAGCTATCCAACATAAATCTATAGGAAAAGCATTTCGAGGTGATATAAAACAAACTCTTTAAAACAACAAGTTGACTGGGATTTGATGTTAAGCAGTCAAGATTTCTGTTCGCCATTTTCCTAAAATATTGTATGATTTATTAGCGGATTTTCCTTTACCCTTATCATGAATAGTTATTTTGAATTTCCGGAGTCAATCAGTGGGGGCGCTGTTTTCAGAGGCTCTTCGATATCTTTCCAGGAAATGTGAAGTTAAATCCTTTCCTTTCAGTAGAAAATCTTCTTTTCAAAAGCGCTGTTTATATTGCGACGATGATTCTGAAACAGGGGAAAATTCCTGAGTATTAAAATGGACTTAGTTAATTTAAGTTGTATATCATAGGGTTATTTTCCATAGATTAAAATAATATTTATAAAAATATTTTCATTCTGGTTTTTTCCATTCTTTATGAGCATTCAGTACCTAACAAAATGGTCTACTATTAAAAGATTTTATGTTTGATGGATTTAGTGTATTAGTCTTCAATGCTTCAGACAAAATATTATTTGGTGTAACTCGAATCTACTTGAGGAATGACGCAACAACGTTTGATTTAATAAAATCAGTTAATCTAATTGGAAAACTATTTCTTGAAATACGCATTGTAATGACTAATTCCTTAACGAAAATTATTGTTAATAACAACACGAGATTCACAGAGTTGCTATTCTATATGTTATATGTATGAACCTTCGTGAGCGGATTGGGAGGGAAGAAGACAAAAGAAAGTAAAAGTATTCCGATGACAAAGTTTTATCTGTGAACATCAAAAAGATATGTGGATAAATTAATTTTTTTCTGATTATTAATCTTTTCGAAGAAACCTAACACTTAGAACATAGTTGTTAAAGGAAACTTTTTCTGTATTTTGAGATAATAGCAAAATTTGGTCCAATGTGCTGAAAACGTTTTCGCAGGCAAATCTTGTCATCATACTTGGTATTTTTTTTTTCTTCTCAATTCGCTTCGTTTCACCAAATTATTTCTGAAAATAAATATTCCGATAGTTCCTTACGGAATATTATCGTACGCTTAAAGATACAGGAAAGTTGAATGGAGATCATTCGTGGTTCTTTAATGAAAGAAGATACCAGCAGGGGTTGAAGCGTCGCGTGAATTTCTGCGTCGTAGCGACAACTTGTGACACACGCACCGTCATACACGCTTGCGCCTGGGCCCCATTTCACTTAACCATTTCAATTAACCTACATAGCGTTGAACGGCGGCAGTGGCAGACTCACGCTTCGATACGCTACCACAACACCCCCCCTCCCCCCTCGGATGTTCATGTATCTTTTCGGAACCCCACCACAGACTCCCACTCGTACGTCGATTCAATCAGGGACCTATTGGTTGCTTCCTTCTCTCTGGGGTCCTTCCAAAACATGCGGGAGAAGGCGAGAGATAAGTTTAGAAGTACAATGACGTAAATACACGGACGAGGGCGAGCTAGAACTTAATCCTGAATAATAACATTTTTTGGGGCCATAATGCCTTGGTGTATTGGAATTGCACCTGAACGTTTCGCCTGAGACTGCGGCAGGCTTTCTCAGCGGGCGTGGACGAAGTCCTTGCATTAGTTCTTATATTATAGTCCTTATATTTATGTAATATTTTGAAATATTTAACTTGTTACGGCTCTGGAGGTTCTACGATTGGACATGGAGAATCTTTCGGATCATCTCACATTCATGGCCAACCCAAAGATGGATATGGAACGAATACCTCTATCAATCTTCCTTTTGGATTTCTCGATAAATGTCGGAACAGAAAATATAGTATTTTTATTATGATGAAACACAAAATATTGAAAATAGTTCATTTATTAATTAATATCCATGGATAATAAAGAATTACAAATTACATAAAGTAATACAGACATAATATAAGCGTAGCACAGTTTTGATTATTTGGCTATTTCCGTATATTAGGTAAATTAGCGAAATAATCGTAGAGGAGAAGCAAATTCTTCAGGGTACCAAAGTAATGTGAATCCTTGTCATAAAAAATAGAGACCTAACAAAAAATATCATAATCGTCAATATTCTCATCGATTGTAATATTAATATTGTAATATTTTATACAATCTAGTACCACCTGACAATGGATTAAATTAGTACTCGATATGTTTCGTGTTAAAAAATGCATACTTACAAAAAATACAATAAATTCAGAGAAGTAATACATCATGATTAAACTGATTTTACAAACAACTATTAATCTAATAACGTATATCACAAAATATTAAATAGCTCATAAAAATAAAAATCTATAACATTTTAAAATCTTTATTTACCTTTAATTTAAGATCAGAGCATGTTAGACGTAATGCAAAATGTAACATAAGTTATTAGATTTTGCTTCCTTCGAAATCAATGATATGTGTCCTCTCTTCTACAAAGAAAGTATAATTATTCAGGGTTACTTTGAAACTCATCTTAGTTCCTTTCCCTCATCAAATCGAAGCCGTATTCACATTCCTCCCATTAACTACATCCGGGAGCTGTTGTTCAGGTTTCTGATGAGTCCATTTATGTAAGTGAACTCTTTGAGGAGTTATGCACTTCTGGTGTCCGGCACTTGGGGCAGGTTCAGAATCTCACACAGGAAGACCTTTTGGATTCTGGTGAACCATATTATTGCAACTTTTTGATTTGGTCAAACATCATTATTTAATACAATACAGACTACATGAGTCTGTACAGACTATATGTGGACTACAGTATAACTTTTTACCAAACTTTATCATTCGTATGAAAGTAAATATGTCCGTGATTCCACAATTGGGTGACACTAGAGTACTGTGCTAAGAATTACTCCGATTTTGTCATTAACGTAGAGAAACTGCATTTTGGAAGAAAAAAAAATTATTTCCATTTTTATTCAATTTCATGTTCTATTTACATCGTGTAGGCTTTTCCTATAATATTAAGAGTAATTATTTTGCAAGAGAACACGTGCATTTTATTACGCAAAATAAAGGAGGCTTTCGTTATAAATATGGAGAAACACGTCTTTACCAGCTGAAGTGATGAAAGCTAATAGAACAACTCCTGAAACAACGGTAAATTGAGAAATAGTACGGCATCATGTTATCATGCAGAATTTAGAAACGTGGAATCTGTTAATGAAATGTAATGAATCAATTTCTATTGACTTTCTGAAATATATATTTTTGTACTCTTCTCGTGTAGTAGCGATTCATTCGAGTTTCTCTCGGCATTTAGGCCTGTGCGATGCGGCGCAGGATAAAATCTGAAAACAAGGGCATGGGTTTTTCTCACGCGAAGAATGCATCTTTCGCTCGTGGAAAATCTTGAGCATCGTGCTCCACAAACTTCGAGGTGATTCGGAGAGTATTCACGACGGTTTGACGCCTCTTGAGTTTATCCTTATTGCAAGAAGGAGCTCTTGGAAGCACGGCTATCTTCACATGAGAGGATTCGAATCGACGGTGTCAAACACGTCAATGAAATTATAGAGCGTGAAGAGGTAGTCCTTGACACGAAATGAGAAAATGATTACGAAATTAACACACTATGTGCACACCCTCGTGCTAACATTAAGATGACAATCAATTCTGTTCTTCAAATACATTAAACAATATAAATACAAAAATACGAAATTTGTAAATTTTATTTGAATGTGTGCCACTTCTTGAGTTAACTCAATCTTTTTAAGTCTTTGGAAAGGATGACTTGGACATACTGTTCAGATCAAACTAGGCACAAACTAACGAGGATCGGATTAGGTAAATACTACTGCATTTGGATTTATTCTGATAAGGATTTAAGTGATCCCCCATTGCAAACAATTCATTGAGATTTATGCTCAGACATTGTTAGTCAGCTCGTACTTCCAGACTGTCTACCATCTTCAGTTCTGGTGACCAGCCTCTTACTATTCATGTACACAGGAGGTAACTCTCACGGACAGGAAATCAGCCTTGAGAGATTTTGATCGTTATTTCAAATTCAATTTCTAAAAGAATAATTAATTCGCTTTGAGAAGATGGCAACTTCAAAAAGCTACGCTAATTAGCTCGTATACATAGACGTATCCTCGTAATATCCTCGTATTCATAGACGAATCCATTCATATTCAGCCCGCATGTACTGCATACACCTATACGGTAGCTCCTTTGATCTCATATATCCTCTTCGTCGGAGATGATCCTTTGAATTGGAATGGCTCTCACTCACCAAAAGAACTGTCTGACAAAAAATACGAAATCATTTGAAATCGTATCATAAAAGAACAAAAGATGAGATAAGTGTTCAGAATTTATAAGGTTGAACTTACGAAGCTTATAAAGGAGCAAACACGAATTGATTTCAAAGAATTCCATTTATTTTCTTCTGGGATGTCTGTATTTTTTCTACATAGAATTTATTATCAGAGTGTGTTATATAAAAAAACAAAATTTGATTACAGCGAGTAATATAATCAAAGCAAGTAATATAATAGCTTTTAATTTAATAAATTGCCCAATAGGGTGCACAAAATTGGGTTGCATGTAATTATTGATTTTTTTACATTTTTATACCGTAACAAAACAACTACTTTAATGTCCGTAATTTTAGTAAAATTTGTTATTTTTGTATTTATATTGTTTAATGTATTTTGTAAGTTTTTCTCTTAATAGATATGTAGTTATATGTTTTGTAAATGATATAATTTTGTAAATGTTATATGTTTTGTAAATAATTCCTTCACTCGCAAGCATTGAATGCTTCTAAGGACTAATAAAGTTTGAAACTTTGGCAAATACTTGTTTGTTTGTTTTTGTGTGTGTGCACCAATCTCATATTCTGAACATTTATTAGTATGTTCATGTAGTGTATTCTTGACCAATTTATTACGAATAATGGATATTTTTGAAGTTATGGTGTCGATACATAAATTATAATTAGATGTGTGTGCATTCCACACACATCCCACCAGTGCAGAGAAGGCCATTGAAGATGACTCCATAAGCTGTCGAAAGCTGGTTTTGGTAAATAAATATTTTTCAGTTGACTATAACTTTGTTTTTCATCAATACATAAAGCTCTTAACCAGTCTATTTACCATAGTATAAACCATCGTTATAACAAACATTCATAGTGCCAATTATCCACATAAACGACTACGTGAAGCTAGAACTACACAATTCTGGGTCGGACATATATGTGAAGGAGCTACTTCAGTTAACTCATTGACATCCTTTCACGTCTTCGTTCGAACTAGAACCATTGGATAGAACAAACAGAGTCAAATCATCGTCCTCTCATACTTTTCTCCGGTGACGAACCAATGGAAAAAAGAAATGTGAAGTGTCTAATCGTCTGACAAACTCCTTCCTTTGAACCCGACGCACTGGACGATCGACAAACACGTCGTCACAATCATAGAAGCGGTTGTGGAGTGCGAAGCGTGAAAGCGGAAAACATACGACGCACCGTCCCAATGTCGACGTGTCACCACCGCCGTCAGATCGCATGCATCTTGATGATCTCGCGTTTCTTACCGCCAAGGGTGAACCTCCTCCTAGCGCCGAGGTCAAGTAATTGCGGAGCTCTACCCTCCGCGAATCCCTCGCGCACATTCGGGGTCTGTTCAGGAATAGTTTGACCATAATAGTCTACATCAGAATAATCTTGCTTAATCTTACTTATCTTTTAGTTTAATAATTTTCAGTACTATCTTATTTGGTATTTTGGTCATCACTGATATATTAATTTTTCGAAAAAAAATGCAAAACACGTTTACATTTTATTCAAACTATTCAAATGAAAATATTTTAACATATTAAAAGAATGTGATCTCCCAAACTTTGAAATCATTGCAATGCTGTTCCGCAGCCGATCGCGCTTATTTGTTAAAATATGTTCCTAGTAATGAGAATGAGGAATTGTGGATGAAGGAATGAACGAGTACCTCGATAAAACCTACCACAGACTTCTTTGTCTGTCTCAACCAATTCCGTATGCAATTATAGCTACCGAGTTAGGAACCGTCGTTATCAGAGGTGGCAGGTCAGCTCAATAATACTTAGATCAGTCTCGCCCGTAGCTATTAAAAACAGAATTGTCACAACTGTTTCTTCTCTTGTTTCTTGAAGAACATTGAATAATAAGGTTCTCCGTTTTTTTCTTAACTTTTTGACGATTCATTACTTTTTTTAATTACAAGTATTTTCGTTATGAAATTTTAGCGAAAAAATTGTTAAAATAGCATGTTGCCATGTGTTTGAAAACAAAAGACATTTTAATTTTAATTACTTTTCTAATGTACTTCACTCATTGAACGAAAGAAAGATATATTAAGTCAGATTCATACACAAATTAGAAACATTAGTCCCAGCGCTTTGACTTCAAAGTCGACTGGAACTAAAGCAAAATACCAACCAGCGTTCCTTCTCGAATGCCCGTTCCTCCACTTTTTATGTTCTGTGCGAGCGTTCTGCGAAAACTGAATGGAGACGTCGAGGCGAAGAGAAAAGTGGTCGGGCGAGTTTTCTAATAGTGTTTCTGTAACTGATTTTAGTGTTTCAACGCACGTGCGAGTAATTAACTGACATCTGATACCAAACTCTATTAGTGTATGCAATTCTTAATTAGTATCTTTTAATTTCGCTGACATAAGTTATGAGTGGTTTAGTTCCGTACTATAAAGTTCACTAGCGTTAAAGTCAACGATCTTAACTGCCATTCGTTTAATTTTAGACACCCAGAAAAGTATTTTTGCCCGTTGAAAAAGGAAAACAACCAACTGGACGAGGTTTCAATCTTTGAGTATAGTGGAACTAGAATAATAGAATTTGAAGTAAAGTTAATGAGGAAATATACCAGAGGAGGGCCTAATGGGATTATTTTAAATATATAATTGTATCTGAAGTTGAAAATTAATATGAAAACAAAATTATTAGTTTACGAAGCAATGTACAATTGAACATTGTTATACGGTGCGAAGAGCGTACTAATAAATGAAAGATCTACGATCGCGGAAATAATATTCTTCCGAAAGATCGCAGGAAAAATTAACGGTGAGTAAGAAGTACTCGCGTCAAAGAAATGCTGCCGAAGGAACGATTGAGTGAAATAATTGAGGAGAATTCTTCAAAGGTTTTATTGTAAGATAACAGACTACTAAAATGAGCAAAAAACTAGCGGGTTCCCCAGTGAAATGTCATGGAGCGCAGCCAGGGAAAAAAGTACCACGTGTCTTTAAAGCGCAAGACGCAAAAGATTGGTACCGTAAATGACAGATCATATGTATTCTTTCACTGGAAGGGACTGGGGCTGTGCTTTCCATAGTGTAATTTTATGAAACATCAGGGACGCTGGACCGCGACTTCATAAATTTAAATGTACATTGTTCAATCAATAAACCTTTCCCTAACAGTTTTTTAAATCTTCTTTGCTTATACCACGTGATATTTATAATCATACTATTGTGTAGGGGTGAATTTCATCTTTGACATTTGCTATAATTTGTAACGTTAAAATAATATCGCGTGTTCTCTATGAACCCCCACAAAAATATGAAATAACTAGCTACTCTAAGAAAATATAAGAACGTGATCCAACAAAACAAGTTTAACATTTATTACATTTTTATGCAGCTGAACACAGGACAAAGTATAGTCAAAGTACTGATTTTATACATTTCTGAGCAAGTGTCGAATTAGAATTGTTTTAGTAGAATTACGATTTTTATAGTTAGTTGTCTGGTTGCCTCAGGTTATCACAGTTTCTAAATAATACAGCTTTTCTAACTCACTTGGGCGTCTAACTCACGACTGGAACGATGTTGATCGTGTCACAGCTCGGGACGGAATGAACGAAGTAGTCAAAATCAACAAATTTTAGTTGCCAGGTAATTTAAGACAATAACCTAGGTCCCCCGTATGAAGGATATTTAGGAGGCTGGCCTTGACTATTATTTATATGTTATATGATGTAGCAACGTCTGCTACAATTGTATGAGAATAATCATGTTAGAAATGAACGAATAATTAAAATTTCACTGTATTGTAGAACAAACGATTGATAATTGATGGATTCAGGAAGTCGGGGTTCTCTAAAATTTGGGAATCGCTACACTTAGATAATGAGAGGAAGAAGATGAAAGGTGTATAGTAACAGTAACGTATCGTCCGAGCAAAGAAATTCAGATCATTGTTGATTGGATCAAGGAAACTATTTTCGAATTTGACCTATGTGTGACATGGCTTTTTATTATTTCTCAAAGGTAGCTTTTTGTAAGTATTCCTTTCTCTCTCGTCATACTGAACCAATTTTTAAAACTAAGGTATCATTACGAAGATAATTTTCTGGACAAGGAGGGAATATAAATTTACGTTTTAGAAATGAATTAATTGTTTGAAAATGTGTTTAATAACCGAAGACTTCAATGAAAAGACTAGGGGCGAACCACTCGTCAGATCTCTAGCGTGTGCTTCCAAGGAATATTTCTCTTACACTAAAGTCATATACAAAATACTTCATTATAAACATTAAAAGGAATAATTTGATGAAGTGGTGAGAGGTTCAAGATGAATGGATCAAGCATTGAGTTCACAACACTTTTGTAGACTATTTTCAACTTTATTGTAATGTTGCATGAGGTAAATTTTATTTTCGCTTTCTTTTTGTGTTCGAAAGGGTTTTGTAAATTATTTGTAAATCACATCACATGAACAATTCTTATTTATCTTTGATTTTATGTCAAGTTATCCATTATTTGAAGAAAAAAGAATTACAAATAACGAAATTTGAACATAACCTTGTTTCTCTCAATTTTTTGAGAGAGAACTTCTTCCCTACAGAATTTGGGGAATTTCGAGATGTTTTTACGGGTGCGATACCACTCAGGATTCATTTCGTTCCTTCGGCAAACTCATGAATACATGTCCGCGAAGTTAGCTGTAATGTTTGGTTATACATGGGACTTATACGCATATAAGGAACAAGTCGGGTGGATGTTGTACGGGCTTTGGGAGTCGGGCGGATGGTGCCGTGCAACGCTGCCAAATCAAGAGATCTTGGGTCCGACTCACGGTCCGTCACATCTTTCACCTGGCCGTAGACGAAGCAAACTTCTCTCCTCTAATAGCTACTCGGAAGTTGTAACTAAAAAAAACTTATACTTTACTCGGTATTCAAACCCTTTATCTCTTCCTCATCGCATTCACTACGCGGTACGTCGTCTCTATAAGTGGATATTTTAATGGACCTAAATGGTGATGGACTAGTATACAGGTAAAGAAAATAGCAAAGACACTTATGGGTCGTTCTAATGAAAGTTCAGGCTTGTAGTACCGGCGCAATGATTTGGAAAGCTTGTTAAAACAACTGTACTTGTGTCATGAACAGTAGCGGTATTTCCTCTGCAATTTATGACTTTCGGGCATGGTTAGCGAGGTGATGACTGCTTCTAAACTTACAAAGCAAACGCCCTCAGTTCTGAACAAAACGATTGACAGTAGTAGGGAACTATGTGTATGGTTTTCTTATCCTCTTTTCCAAATTTACCGTGAATATTTTAATATTAATTTTAGAATGATGGGAATGTCGTTGAATTTAATAATGGAAGTAATAGATCATTAACATTTTGCGAAGTAAATTTAATGTATAAACATTTACTCGTAATTGAAGTTTTACTTTAAAAAGTTAACGTGGCGATTTTATTTAACCATTTCATGTAACATGTCACCTTCAAATTATTACCATTGTTACTCAAATTTCTAAGCATAAAATTCTGATAATACATAATATCTGAT
The DNA here is from genome assembly GCA_002313205.1 of Laupala kohalensis. Taxonomy (NCBI): domain Eukaryota; kingdom Metazoa; phylum Arthropoda; class Insecta; order Orthoptera; family Trigonidiidae; genus Laupala; species Laupala kohalensis. The sequence continues at coordinate 375,811 of NNCF01132503.1, read as the reverse complement.
GAATACATGTACTTTCAATTTTTAATGTTTCTTTTAAATTTTGAAAATGAAGTAGTTAGTGTAGTAGTTTAATTCATTGTGGTTATTGAAAATGTCTCTTAATCCAATTTCACCTTGGACACTATAAAAAAATTTAGTTGAAAATAACGGTCATTTAAGCTCGTATATGCTTTGATGGTGATTTCTTGAATGAAAACACAAAAATTTTCCCGTAAAATCAAATCTTAAAATAGTACGAGTGATTGATATGGAAAAATCCACACAACGTAAAGTAGTTCTTGGCCACAATCAAACACAGCACAAGGTCCCGAGTTCGAATCTCGGTCCCGTCTTCTCATTTTCATTTACCATAACATAATTAACCTACAAACTCGCCTGTATTGATTATTGTAACCTCCTTCAGAGCTCCTTATTTGATTCACAATTATACATATGCTAATATTAATAGTAAAATTATGTTACCAAAACTCAGAAAAACCCTGATATTTTTGAGTTTAATTCGGTTTGTTTTGTCATCATTTCTTTGATTTCTGTATTTTTTTTTTTTTTAATTCGATCGAAATCATTGATTGATCTGCTTCTCGGGGATGTGAAACATTCTTAAACGTTCGAAATTTAACTTCACTCATGTCAACCTTTTATTACATATTCTCCAAGGTAATTTATTTTGTGATCATTGGCAACTTTTGTTGATAAGAGATATATAAAACTTGGTGTTTGCAATTGTAGACCTGTGGTAAGACCTACAAGATGTTATCGCCCCCATGGTCAAGGCAGTAGGTACCCGGACCCATCTCTATATCTACCGTACCGAAGTTACAATATTAATTAAAAGTGGTTCTGTGGAACATTCTCCTCAAACGACAGCAATATTCTTGTATCTCGTGGAGCATATCCAATTGACTTCGTATCGAAAGTACTACTACAAGTGGCTTCAATGGTAACTTATTATTCGACCAACTTTCTTGAGAAGAATGTACAAAAACATTTCTTAATCTATCAACACAAAGGTACTACACAACGTATACTAAATTCTATGATAATTAATCCGGTACTATTACATAGATTAGGTTTTTCAAATAAAAATTGGATTCGTTTATCAACTAAATAAATTTTGAATTATGTTTATTTAATTATTTTTTTGTTCAAGTAACGGGATATTTATAGTATAAGTATTTTGTACCCAGAAGACGGCGTGAGAATTGTTGTTTCTTTCGGCTTCAAATAACATGAATAATATATTAATACATGGATAATTTTGAAGTGTATGAAGCTAGTAAATTATTGTTTTAAACCATCACTTAAAATAGATTAAAAATGGATTCTCTAATATTTGTCTAAGCTTAAAATATGAATCCACTTAAAGCATTCAAATAAGGTGAACTGGAACCTCGGCGCATATATATCAGTCAGATTGCTCGCTTTGGGTTTGCGGATATGCACACAAGACTAATGTGTATACGGAAGTTAAATTTATAGAATTGAGTGGAAATGAAATATGTACCAACTGATTATTACGATTTACAATTCTGATTATTCACTGTGTTTGCTCAGTTCCGTGGTATATTTCAACACAATATCACTAGGTGTAGGATTTCAATGATTTACATCAGTTTAATTTGACAATGCTGTGGGTATAACGTACTAAACTGTTTCAAACGTCTCTTTCTGTCGCATTTCAAACAAAACCAACTTTCTTCCCCTTTATTTTGTTATTGTATTTGTTATCAGGATAAGTGCATTCGAAATATTTTGAACTGATCTTAGTTCGCGAGAGAAAAGAAGGTAGCAAGACGAAATCAAAAACATAAAAATGAAGAATAAATTTGGAAATAAATAAATCAATTACTACATTCGTTTTATATGTAAAATTCATCCAAACCATCAAAAATGTCGTACAAAAATTTGAGGAAGAGTGAGGTCGCTAACCATAAACAGTAATTATCATGTGATCCCTTAGTAAAAGCAACGAGAAATTATAGCGACCCATGTATTAATTACAGATTATTTATTTATCTTCAAACATGTACTAAAATCACGAAAATCATTACTGAAGGAATTAGAAAATCAGTCATTGAATGACGAGATACATTTCTAGAAAACGTATTTTCAATTATTTTTGTATTTTGAAAACTAGTACATATCACTAAACGCAATCAAATTCTACTCAAAGGTATTTACAAAATAATTCATCCTATTCTTTAGGCCAATGATTATAACCATACCAGAAAGACATGATCTTCAGGTAATTAAATTTAAAAACTGAACATTTCAACTGGATATAAAAGATTCATAATAAATAGAAGTGCTGGAAGAGAGGACACTTTCATAAATGAAACAAATTCTTGATTCTATCAAGCATAAAAATAATACAAAATATTGAAAATTAATTCGATTTTTTGTGAAATTAAAACAGGATGTTGGGGGAAGGGATTCGAATTTCAGCTTTCCAACATAAGTGTTTGGGAACGATTCGTTCATCCTTCCTATTCGTAAAGTGACTCTCACCCAGCTACAACGAGAGCATCACTTTCCACGTAATGACCTGAAAGAAGATTCCAAAGCAATCAATCGAGTGCCTATTCGATTAACAGCCGTCGCATTGGTTCTTGTATGTATAGAGGCCAACATACGCGGCTGCGGTCGCCGACGATGCATCCAGTCGGTCGCTGCTCCGACGGGAATGCGGTCAGGATATGTAGGAACCGGTGGACAACGGTCAGCGAAGGCGGCGCGGCGTGGCGGTCCGTTCCGCGCCGACTCTGGCCCTGGACCTCTTCATCGGACAGGCTTTGGTGACCCTGCTGTGACCCAGGGCCAAGGAGGTCACCAGACATCTGCACGCGACCAGGCGCGAACCGCTGTTTGCTACGGACAGAGATTTATTCGCGTAGTCACTTGCTACATTACGACTGGATTTCTTTATGTGCTTGGAACCTCCTGCTAAATATAACTCGTTTTCCAATTCTCTTAACTGAATATTTAGGTAAATTATTTTACTTTCCATTATAAGACATTTATAAAAAGGAGAATGTATTTTTGAAGTTATTCCAATTGAGTAGCTTTAACGCTTCGAAACAACTTTTAGCGTACAGCACTAAAAAATTAATCTTCCGAGAATATACACTGAATCTTGTACCCTGTGGATTTCCACGAGATTCCAGATGATACCACTTATGTTATATAACTGTTTTTGTGTCATTATGGGAAATATCGTTTTGCTGAGTCTTATTGTTATGTTTTTTAACCTTGTTTAGATAAAGTACTTCTGTTCTCTCCTGATGATTGTTTAGTATTTGTTGGGTCTGTCAACTTTGTGAATCATCTCATTTACACAAAGCGAAGAAATTGATGTTGGCAAAGTAAAATAATAATGATCAATTTTCTAGAATATTAGGTGTTGCTCATAAATTTCACTTCAATGAAAGCGCGTTAATGCATCAAGAAAGTCCAAGAAGAAAATTTATCTAAAGAAAAATCTTGAAATAATATCATATTCTAAAACCTTTCCTATTTGATATTTAGCATTTTTTCTTCTTCTCAAAGGAGTACGGTTTTTCCGAGGAGGTATGAAGTCTTTTTCTTGAATATGGTGGGAAACAGGGTGAACCTTCCAAAATAATGCCCTTGTGTGTTAATGCACTTTGTTTTAACGGTCCGTGTCTTATTTAAGCATAAGCCACTTTTTTCTGCGTTTTCAATATTTGGTTGAATGAACAATTCATTTTTATTATATTTTTCGAGATTTTTTAGGAATGTTTTTATTATTGGAAGGTTAGTATACATATGTGTAGAGAAGGTATGTGTGTAGGAATCTTAAAAACAAATGTCTTTCGAGTTCTTTTCAAATATTTGTGGGTTAGGTGCGATAAAATCTGTTTTAAATTTCATAATGATTTCCGGTGACATTAGCCCTTATGCTGTCAAATTGGTCCCTCGGATAAGAAATGACAAAATCCATTCATAAGAATCAACTGGAGGATTACACTAAAAATGAGCCCTCTATATCTGGACCGCTCATGACATCATCATGCACTTCCAGTTCGCAATTTCGTGCTATTTTCCATGATAGTAAAGATAACAAAAGTGAAGATATGTTTATGAAGTAATAATCTTTAACGAATTTGTCCTTGAGGGAACTACATCGAACAATTTTATCATACGTAAACACTAGTTTTACAACGCACTAAATTAAGATTGTATAATACAATTTTATATCATTATCTACGATTTATTATAAACCTAACCTAGTAAAATCATGGATACCCTATACTTATATATGAAAAAACTCAGTGTCGTTAAGAAGAAGATTCCCTCACATCAAATCAAATCGGGCTTTATTTACATAATTTAAAAAAATACAATATTTAAAGATTTATTATATTATATTGGCGGGGCAGAGGGTCCATGCACTGTTAAATGAGCCCTTGATTGCCGTGGACTGTTCATAATGTACCCTGATATTTACTCGTAACGAATTTTTAGTTCCACTGGCGGGTAATCGCGACTGAATAATTATTAGGTAAAATAAAGCAAATTAGTAAACTATAATTATAATAAAGAAAAAGAGGCATAAGAGTGGCATTAGGCGGATATACTGAAAGTTGTGATGTTTTACGATCGTAAGCGAAAGACTGCTACTGGAGTATTCGTTAAGCACCGTTGGGAACCACGGAAAACCAACGGTCAGGGCAAGAATAATAAGTAAATATTACAAAGTGACAAATAATAACAAGCTAGATAACAATTTATTTTCTTTCTTCCCTCCCTCGCGGTGCTGTGGACAGGTGTAAACAGGTGCCTAGGTGACTTGACTCGATTGGCTGCGCTCTGAAGACGAAACCCCTCCAATGTTTTCCTGAAAAAGGACGTACATATTATCCCGACAAAATCATTTTTCACGCACACTCTGATGACACATAAATGAAAAATATTACCTTAATAAATGACTGAGAAAATAAAGAACAATAAAATTATTTTGATTATATTAATGTACTTAAAATTTCTATTTATTTATCTATTTTCAAATTCGCGAATTAATTTTTCTCTTATTAGCCTCACGCGCCATAGAAAAATACCTAATAGTTCGTTGAATTCGTTGTTGCCCTCCCTTAGTATTATAATTCCTAATCTTTCATTTCTATCCTGTTCCAAACGTTCCCTTTGAATCCAACTTAGACGTCATCTTTCTGTCGCCTCGCACGTTAACAAGCTAGACTACATCGCGCTTTCATCCCTAACTGATCTATATAGTTTTTTCTGCCCCAGCCTGAGTCCAGAAGTTTCTGTAGAAAAAGTGATTTTTTATCCAGTAGATCTGCTACGAGTATTTGCGACTATGTCCATTATCCTTCTTTTAATGTTTTTAAGAATTTAATACATATATCATTGTATATAAATTCTTCCCACATGTTACCCAGGCCCATCCGGTACAAGAACTGTTTTACTTTTCCAACCCACCCCGTTGGATACTCTCTTAAACTCTCTTCACGGGGACATGTGGCAATAATTTAACGAAAAACTTTATTGCACTCAGTTGAATTTCAACACTAATTTCTAAGTATCCAAACCGGAAAATTCCAGAGTTAGAAACGTTACGAGATAATTGCATAATATCTTTTAAATAATTTGCTGCAAGGATTTTGATGCTTGATTCAAATCCCTAAATTTCAGCCCCATAGGGTAAGCCGGGGTAAAGGTTTGCACGGGGCAAAGATTTGTATTGAAATTTAAAAAGGTGAGGGAAGATTTTCCGCGTAAATCCGGTACATGGCACATTCGTCTACCTCCCGTCAGTCGCCTTGTGGAACCCCGTCGACTCCGTGTACTGCAGAAAACGAGGTGAAATCATTTTTCTCATTTTCGA